>JAXDDX010000341.1:0-50000 GCA_034670405.1 Hoplostethus atlanticus | reverse complement strand
AAAGAGCTCATGTCTGTTGCTTGTCTGACGTCTTTCATCTTTTCTCTCTTCCATCGTCTGAAAGAATTTCACTAAAACCTCTGAGACGTCCTGGTTGTATCTCACCGTCAGCAGGCTGCTGGTGTAGAAGGTGTTCCATACCGAGACTGTCTAGTTACCCCCCCCCCCCCACTATCCAACCCCCCCCAGGGTACCCGCGGGGTCTTAAAAGTATTAAAAGCATTGAATTTAATATTCTCAAAATAATTGAATTTTTGATATTTCAAAATAATTGAAATATTGAATTTCGTTTGCAAAGGTCTTAAATTTCTTTCTTGTCCTTTCGTAGGATCAAATAAATACCGTAACGTCATGAATAACTGTCAAATGTATTATATGTTTTGTGTGTAACGTTACAATTTACTCTGGTGTGTCTTGGACATTACGACAGTACAGGTAATGTTTACGTCAGTGTATTGACGCTCTTGACCGTGGAGTGTGCTGCTAACAAGCTAGCTCGTCGCCTCAGAATGGGCAAGTGTCGTTTTAAGGGGCTTTCACATGATCCGCGCAAAGCGTCGGCATCACCGTCAGGTTGGACGAGACTCCTTCACAGGATCAGCGTCACCCGCATCAGCCGGTGACCGTAGCTCACCACATCGCCAATGATCATACTAGCACAGCCATAGAAGTGAATATAGACTGGCTGCATATACGACCTGTACTAAGCTGTCAACCAGCCTGGTAGTCCCGTCTGTAAACCGACATCATTCCATGATACAGACTTTTTAGTCAGATCATGGTATGATTTAAAGGGCAATTCCGGGATTTTTCAAGCTGGCCTCTATATCCACAAAATCGCCTATTATACCGCAAAGTAGATCCCGAAAGTTTCGGAGTTGCTCTGGTAGATCGGAACGGGGGCTCAATGGCAGCAACGTAATCTGTAGGGGCATAGAGGCGCGGTCAAAATACGTCCACTAAAAGTGCTTGATTTTGTGACTGACAGGCTCAGATTGTTATTTGTGTTCTTATCCAAATGTCTGACAACATTACTGAAAGGATCGCTACAGAAATAGACCAGAAAACGAAAGTCTCGCTCGAGGCGGTGGACAATGGTATAGTGAGAGGGTTCACGGTAGAAACCTGACAAAGGTATTCTATGAAAGCTGCGCAAAGTCTTCCTCAACATTTTGTTGGCACAGTTCGGAAATGCGCAAAAACGAACCGTTGTTTTTTATCTTTGGGAAAAACAAATACTCTAAACTACGCTTTCTATACTCCAACACATCTCCAACGCTGATTTAGGTTTTCACCATCCTCTTCCTGCAACAAGTCAACCCTCTTGCTTTCATAGACCACCTTTGTCAGAGATTTCAGAGTTGAGAGTTGTTGGAAATGTGTTTTCTGGTCTATTTCTGTAGCGATCCTTTCCGTAATGGTGTCAGACATTTGGATAAGAACACGAATAACAATCTGAGCCCGTCGGTGACAAAAACAAGCACTTTTAGTGGACGTACTTTGACCGCGCCTCTATGCCCGTACGGATTACGTTGCAGCCATTGAGCCCGTTACGTGACTGCCGGCTGAGCCGATCTACCGGAGCAACTCCGAAACTTTTGGGATCTACTTTGCGGTATGATAGGCGATTTTGTGGATATAGAGGCCAGGTTGAAAAATCCCGGAATTACCCTTTAAGGTCATGTTGTATAATGGTTGATATCAAACGCCTCTCTTTCCCACTGCTCTCTATCTCTAACCCGATCACTAATGAATAGCAAACTAAGAGCTATTGGATTCCAGTGATTGGTTGCGCGTCGCGAAGGTCAAAGTTGAATATAGTTGAACTTTGAGCGCAGCGCCAGGGGGTCTCCCAGTGTCGGTGCCCAGGGCGCCGAGGGCGGTGGCGACGCTTGCCAAATAGGAAATGAATACCAGCGCCGAGCATTGTTGTCGCTGATCATGTGTTTTATTAAATTCAATACTTGGTAAATAATTATTTTCTAGGGCTTAAAATCCATACTGATCCTCATACTTTCCTTTATATCCTTCATACCTTTGCCCATATGGCCGTGAAGTTGGCATTCAATTTAATTCTAAGTGGTATTAAAAAGGTCTTAAATTTAACTTGGAGAATCCTGGGGGTACCCTGCTCCCCAGTATCCAACCCCCCCAGTATCCAACCCCCCCTAGTATCCACCCCCCCTAGTATCCAACCACCCCAGTATCAAACCCCCCCAGTATCCAACCCCCCTAGTATCCAACCCTCCCCAGTATCCAACCCTCCCCAGTATCCAACCCCCCTAGTATCCAACCCCCCCAGTATCCAACCCCCCCAGTATCCAACCACCCTAGTATCCAACCCCCCCAGTATCCAACCCCCCTAGTATCCAACCCCCCCCAGTATCCAACCCCCACAGTATCCAACCACCCTAGTATCCAACCCCCCCAGTATCCAACCCCCCCCCCCCTAGTATCCAACCCTCCCCAGTATCCAACCCCCCCAGTATCCAACTCCCCTAGTATCCAACCCCCCCAGTATCCAACCCCCCTAGTATCCAACCCTCCCAGTATCCAACCCCCCTAGTATCCAACCCCCCCAGTATCAACCCCCCTAGTATCCAACCCTCCCCAGTATCCAACCGCCCCAGTATCCAACCCCCCCCCCCCTAGTATCCAACCCTCCCCAGTATCCAACCCACCTAGTATCCAACCCCCCCAGTATCCAACCCCCCCCCCAGTATCCAACCCTCCCCAGTATCCAACCCCCCTAGTATCCAATCCCCCCTAGTATCCAACCCCCCCAGTATTCAACCCCCCTAGTATCCAACCCCCCCAGTATCCAACCACCCTAGTATCCAACCACCCCCCCAGTATCCAACCCCCCCTAGTATCCAACCCCCCCAGTATTCAACCCCCCTAGTATCCAACCCCCCCCAGTATCCAACCACCCTAGTATCCAACCACCCCCCCAGTATCCAACCCTCCCCAGTATCCAACCCCCCTAGTATCCAACCCCCCCAGTATCCAACCCCCCTAGTATACAACCCCCCCTAGTATCCAACCCCCCCAGTATCCAACCCCCCTAGTATCCAACCACCCCCCCAGTATCCAACCCTCCCCAGTATCCAACCCCCCTAGTATCCAACCACCCCAGTATCCAACCCCCCCAGTATTCAACTCCCCTAGTATCCAACCCCCCCAGTATCCAACCCCCCTAGTATCCAACCCCCCCAGTATCCAACCCCCCTAGTATCCAGCCACCCCAGTATCCAACCCTCCCCAGTATCCAACCCCCCCAGTATCCAACCCCCCTAGTATCCAACCCCCCAGTATCCAATCACCCCAGTATCCAATCCTCCCTAGTATCCAACCCTCCCCAGTATCCAACCCCCCTATTATCCAACCCCCCCAGTATCCAATCACCCCAGTATCCAATCCTCCCTAGTATCCAACCCCCCTAGTATCCAACCACCCCCCCAGTATCCAACCCTCCCCAGTATCCAACCCCCCTAGTATCCAACCCCCCCAGTATCCAACCCCCCCAGTGTCCAACCCCCCTAGTATCCAACCCCCCCAGTATCCAACCCCCCTAGTATCCAACCCCCCCAGTATCCAACCCCCCCAGTATCCAACCCTCCCCAGTATTCAACTCCCCTAGTATCCAACCCCCCCAGTATCCAACCCCCCTAGTATCCAACCACCCCAGTATCCAACCCCTCCCCAGTATCCAACCCCCCTAGTATCCAACCCCCCCAGTATCCAACCCCCCCAGTATCCAACCCTCCCCAGTATTCAACTCCCCTAGTATCCAACCCCCCCAGTATCCAACCCCCCCTAGTATCCAACCACCCCAGTATCCAACCCTCCCCAGTATCCAACCCCCCTAGTATCCAACCCCCCCAGTATCCAACCCCCCCCAGTATCCAACCCCCCTAGTATCCAACCACCCCAGTATCCAACCCTCCCCAGTATCCAACCCCCCCAGTATCCAACCCCCCTAGTATCCAACCACCCCAGTATCCAACCCCCCCAGTATCCAACCACCCCAGTATCCAACCCTCCCCAGTATCCAACCCCCCTAGTATCCAACCCCCCTAGTATCCAACCCCCCCAGTATCCAACCCCCCCCAGTATCCAACCCCCCTAGTATCCAACCACCCCAGTATCCAACCCTCCCCAGTATCCAACCCCCCCCAGTATCCAACCCCCCTAGTATCCAACCACCCCAGTATCCAACCCTCCCCCAGTATCCAACCCCCCCAGTATCCAACCCCCCTAGTATCCAACCACCCCAGTATCCAACCCCCCCAGTATCCAACCCCCCCAGTATCCAACCCCCCTAGTATCCAACCACCCCCCCCAGTATCCAACCCTCCCCAGTATTCAACTCCCCTAGTATCCAACCCCCCCAGTATCCAACCCCCCTAGTATCCAACCACCCCAGTATCCAACCCTCCCCAGTATCCAACCCCCCTAGTATCCAACCCCCCCGACCCAAACCCCCCAGTTTCCAACCCCCCGAATCCAACCCCCCAGTAAAATCCAACCCCCCCAGTATCCAATCCCCCCAAAATCCAACCCCCCTATTAACCAACCCCCCCGAACCAAACCCCCCCTATTATCCAACCCACCCCCCCATTTTTCCAAACCCCCCCCCCTAGTATCCAACCACCCCGGGTTTTCCAACCCTCCCCAGAAATCCAACCCCCCCAGTACCCAACCCCCCCCTGTACCCAAAACCCCCCCCCAGTAACCCCCCAACCCCCCCCATTATCCAACCACCCCAAAATCCAACCCCCCTATTTTCAACTCCCCTAGTTTTCCCAACCAACCCAGAAATCCAACCCCCCCAGTATCCAACCAAACCCAGTATCCAAACCCCCCCCAAATTCAACTCCCTAGTGTCCAACCCCCCATATCCAACCCCCCCAGTACCCCAACCCCCCCTAGTTTTCCAACACAAAACCCCAGTACCCAAACCCCCCCCAGTATCCAACCCCCCCAGTACCCAAACCCCCCCCATTACCCAAAACCCCCCTAGTACCAACCCCCCCCAGTATCCAACCCTCCCCCAGTACCCAAACCCCCCCCCAAAGTATCCAACCCCCCTTTTACCCAAATTTCCCCCCAGTATCCAACCCCCCTAGTATAAAAACCCACCCCCCCCGGGTACCCAAAAACCCCCCCAAACCCAAAACCCCCCCAGAAACCCAACCCCCCTATATCCAAACCCCCCCAGTACCCCAACCCCCCCTAGTATCCACCCACCCCAGTATCCAACCCCCCCAAAATCCAACCCCCCCCATTATCCAACCCCCCTATTTATCCAACCCCCCCCCATACCCAAATCACCCCCGGGATAACCCCCAATCCTCCCAAAACCAAACCCCTTTCCCCAGAAACCCAAACCCCCCCCTAGTACCCAAAACCCCCCCCTATCCAATCACCCCAGAAAAACCAATCCCCCTTTAGTACCAACCCCCCCTAGTACCCAAAACCAAACCCCCCCAGTATCCAACCCCCCCCGTATCCAACCCCCCTAAAAACCAAACCCCCCCCCCAGTATCCAACCCCCCCAGTGCCCCAACCCCCCTATTATGCCAACCCCCCGGGTACCCAAACCCCCCCTAAAAACCAAACCCCCCCCCAGTACCCAACCCCCCCGGGAAACCCAAACCCTCCCCAGTATTCAACCCCCCTATACCCAAACCCCCCCCCATTTCCAAACCCCCCCTTTAGTACCAACCACCCCAGTACCCCAACCCCCCCCAAATTTATCCAACCCCCCTAAAACCAACCCCCCCAGTACCCAAACCCCCCCCAAAAACCCAAACCCCCCCCCCTAGTATCCCCCCCACCCCAGATCCAACCCCCCCAAAACCAACCCCCCCAGTATCCCCAACCCCCCCTAAAACCCCAAAACCCCCCCCATTACCCAAACCCCCCCAAAGTATCCAACCACCCCAGTATCCAACCCCCCCAGTACCAACCCCCCAGTATCCAACCCCCCCCCCTAGTACCCAAACCCCCCCCAGTATCCAACCCCCCCAGTACCCAACCCCCCTATTTACCCAAACCCAAACCCCCCCAATTACCCAAACCCCCTCCCCAGTACCCAAAACCCCCCCAAATTACCCAAACCCCCCCTAGTATCCAACCACCCCAGAAATTCCCCCCTTTCCCCAGTACCCCAACCCCCCCCAGTATCCAACCCCCCAAAGTATCCAACCACCCCAAAACCCCAAACCCCCCCCTTCCCCCAAACCCCAAACCCCCCCCAAAGTACCAACCCCCCAAAGTACCCAAACCCCACCCCCCCCCATATCCAACCCTCCCCAGTATTCAACTCCCCAGTATCCAACCCCCCCAAATTTTTCCAAACCCCCCCTAGAAATCCAACCCCCCTCCCCATTATCCAACCCTCCCCATTACCCAAACCCCCCCTAGTACCAACCCCCCCAGTATCCCAAACCCCCCCAGAAACCAACCCCCCTTTATATCCAACCACCCCAATACCAACCCTTCCCCAGTATCCAACCCCCCCAGAAACCAACCCCCCAAGTACCCCAACCCCCCCAGTACCCAAACCCCCCTAGTACCCAAACCCACCCCCCCCAGTACCCAAACCCCCCCCTAGTATTAAAACCCCACCCCAGTATCCCAAAACCCTCCCCCTTTACCCAAACCCCCCCCATCCCCAAACCCCCCCCTATTATCCAACCACCCCAGTACCAACCCCCCCATTTACCCAAACCCAAACCCCTATCCAACCCCCCTTTTAAATTCAACTCCCCTAGTTTCCAACCAACCCATACCCCAACCCCCCCCAGTACCCCAACCAACCCGAAACCACCCCCCCCAGTTTTTCAACCCCCCCTTTTTTTATCCAACCCCCCATACCCAAACCCCCCCCAGTACCCAAACCCCCCCTTATTTTCCAAAACCAAACCCCAGTACCCAAAAACCCCCCCATTACCCCAACCCCCCCAAAGTATCCAACCCCCCTATTACCAATCCCCCCCAGTATCCAACCCCCCTAGTACCCAACCCCCCCCCCCCAGTATCCAACCCCCCCATATCCAACCCCCCCAATATCCAAACCCTCCCCAGTACCAACCCCCCCAGTACCAAAACCCCCCCCAAAATCCAACCCCCCCAGTATCCAACCCCCCTAGTTTTCCAAAACCCCCCCCCCCAGTATCCAACCCTCCCCCTAGTAAAACCCCCCTAGTATCCAACCACCCCAGTATCCAACCCCCGCCATTTTCAACTCCCCTATTTAACCCAAAACCCCCCCAGTACCCCAACCCCCCCAGTATCCAACCCCCAAGTATCCAACCACCCCATTACCAACCCCCCAAAGAAAAGTCCAACCCCCCTAGTACCAACCCCCCCATATCCAACCCCCCCAGTATCCAACCCCCCCTTTTGGAACCCCAACCACCCCAAAGTATCCCCCCCTCCCCATATCCAACCCCCCCAAAATCCACCCCCCTGTATCCAACCCCCCCAGTATCCAACCCCCCAAGTAGCCAACCCCCCCCAGTATCCAACCCCCCCCCAAGTATCCAACCACCCCATTTATCCAATCCTCCCCCAGTGTCCAACCCCCCCCTTATCCCAAACCCCCCCCCGGGTTCCAACCAACCCATTTATAAAAACCCCCCAAAGTACCAACCCCCCCAGTTTTCCAACCCCCCCAGTACCAACCCCCCCAGTACCCAAACCCCCCAAGTATCCAACCCCCCCGTACCCAAAAACCCCCCCGGGTACCCAAACCCCCCCCAAAGTACCCAAACCAACCCAGTACCCCAACCCCCCTATTTACCCCAACCCCCCCAAAAATCCACCCCCCCCAAAACCCAAACCCCCCCCCCCAAAATCCCAACCCCCCCAGTATCCCCCCCCCCCCCCCCCAAGTATCCCAAAACCCCCCCAGTATCCAACCCCCCCAGTATCCAACCCCCCCCCGCCAACTTTCTGTGGACTGCAGTGAGGGATATTTTCAGTAGTTTCAAACCCTTTCTTTTTAACCAGTTTTGTTTCTTTTTTAACCACCCTGCTCGGGGGCGGGTTTTTATTTAAGGTAACTAAAAACCCAAGGTGAAACTGCTGGAAAACCCAAAAAAAGAGACTTGATGACACTAAAAATGATTTTTTATTTTTTTTAATTTTCACCAAAAACACAAAAAAATTAAACCTTTTTAAACAAACACTTACAGGAAAAAAATTTTTCCCTTTGGCGGTTTTTTATGAAGAAATAAAACCCAAATTCTGCCCCCGGTACCTTGACAAAACTCACATATGTTTTTTTCCGGGGTTTTTCCCCTCGCAAACCCCAATTTCCCTGTCATTTAACGGGGCGGCTGAAAAAAACGTTTTCCCTGAATGGGTGACTTTTTCCCAAATGGGTTTAAAATCCAAAACGGGCCATGAAAAAAAAAAAGGGTTCACCAAATTTTACACAAAGTGTTTAACGGGAAACCTGCGGGCGAAAAGGTCACTAAGTAGAGATCAAGCTAAATAAAAAGTCACAACAATCAAAAGGGTTTTCCAGAACCTTGGTAGGCTTTTTATCTCCCATTTCAGGGGAATGAAACTTGGGAGGAGTTCAAAAACAAAGGCCTGCTGAAAGGACCCCATCAACATAAAAGGGGTCAAACCTGTGAGCTTTTAGTTACAGGACAAATCCAAACAACTTGGCCAGCCCGGGGTTCCCAAAAGGGGATACTTTAAAAAATTTTAAACATCAAAAGGGAAAGTTTTTTATTTTTACCTAAATTTGGAACTAATCCCGGGCCAATCGGGGGAATTTTACGGTTTTCATGAATGGGGATGGGACGGGTCTGCTGCAGCATCACTTCCGGGTTCAGGGCCCGAAAAGGACGGCTTTTTTTACAAAAATTGGACTAGAAAAGATTCAAATGTAACTTGAAAGAAAAAGGTGCGGAACATCTGAGGGTTTCAAAAAGTTATTCTGGGAAAATTTCTTTCCCTTTAAAAAAAGGTCCCTTTTTAATTAAAATTTTATTATAGCGAACCCCATTTTTAAAAGTGCTCTTTTTTGTAAATTTTTGTGTTGTTTTTTATATAGTACTCCCTTTAAAAACGTGGGCATTGTAAAAATTTTTTTTAAATTATTTTAAAAAAAGTGTGGGAAACCCGTTATTTTGCACATTTCTTCTAACCCTTGGGGCCCCTTTGCAAATTTTACTAACACACCCTGTGTTTTAGGGACAATTAAACTTCTTTGGGAAAAACCCCGACCAAAACAAAACCCAAACACTTTTTCTTCCCTTTTTCCCCCTCCTTTCCTTTCATTCTCCCCTCCCTTCAAATTTTCCCTTTGGGGTAAGTTTTAATTGAGGGAAAAATTTGTTTTGTTTTTGGGAAAAAACCCTTCCCAAAATTACAAAATTTTTGACTTTTTTTTTCACAAAAAGCCGTTTGAAGTTTCCCGTAGAGGAATTCCCTTTTTTCAATCCCTGAGGGGTTTCTCAAACCCTTTTTCCACACCCACTGGCTTACAAAACCAAATTGGGAAATGTACATATCCTGTTCCAGTAAAATAACCCAAAATAATGATAGACCCGATAAAGTATTTAAAATCAAACTGAAAAAAAATTCTTTGGGGAATAAAAATTCCTTTTTTTGGGAAAATGGACAAAAACAGGTTTTCCCTCAATAACAAAACAAAATTTATCTCATTTCATTTCCAAAAACCCAGAAAGGCCCCTTAAATTTTTTAAAAGGGGGGTGTCTTGAATAGTCAAATCAAGGATAAAAAAACATTTGCTTCCCCTGCGACATTGATTGGCTGAATTTCATTTATGCTGCATTATGTTTACAACACTGGGCCAGGGTTGGGCCCCTTTCCCCAGCTGCATTACCAAAATGACAGACAGGGGGCGTCCCTTTTTGGGTTTACACAGAATGAGAGGGAAAATTTAAAAACTGATTTTTGGGGAAAATCCCCTCACAAACAGAATGATCTGACTTCCTTTTCAACAACAACAATGTTTCAGTCTGACTTTAAAGGGAACAGCTCTGTAACTTCACTAAGCTGATGGACCGTCGGTTGACAGCGGATCAATCCATCTGGATGTGAGGTGAGCTCCTTGGATATCCTCCTCTGCTCCTTGGATATCCTCCTCTGCTCCTTGGACATCCTCCTCTGCTCCTTGGACATCCTCCTCTGCTCCTTGGACATCCTCCTCTGCTCCTTGGACATCCTCCTCTTCACCCGGCCCTCCAGCACTGGAACCTCCAAGGTTATAATACAGCAGCTCAATGTTCTCCTCTCTTCCTGGCTTCTGCCCCCAGGTGGCCTGGAGAGACATGGCAGCAACAACCCCTCTTACTGGATCACACCTCTCTTCTAGGTAAAGTATACAGTCTAACTCCGTCATTTGACCCAATCTAGTGGGTAAAGATGTGTACATACCTTACAGTAGAAATAGAGGGCAGTGTTAACACCACACACCAACACCAGAAGCAGCAGCATTACAACTGGTCTGATGATGCGCTCTGTTGGAAAGGCTGAAACAGATTCAGAACATCAGATCACCAAACATCATGAGTTGAACAGTTGCACTAAATACCTTGAAACCAGAAAATTAAGGTCTTCAACATCCATGTTTGGTTCAGTTCTTAGAGAACATGGTCATCTGATATTGACGTTATGGACAAAACCACACCTGCAGAAAGTCTGTTTTCAGGAAAGAAGTAAAGCTGCTGATTCCTCATCAACACCCATGTCTTTTAGAAATGATGAAGTGGATTGTGAACAGCGTCACTAACCTGTTTGATTCTCCTTCAGGTTACCTGAGACACTGAGAGAGAGGGCCAGGCTCTCAGAGGAGAAGTTACGGGAGAAAACATAAACGTGATAAACACAGCTATAGTTCCCTTGGTGGGCGTGGTCCGCAGCAGGAAACAGGAAGTGTGCAGAGTGATTGACAGCTGGCTGGATGTGGTTGGATACTGGGGGGGGTTGGATACTGGGGTGGTTGGATACTAGGGGTGGTTGGATACTAGGGGTGGTTGGATACTGGGGGTGGTTGGATACTGGGGGGGTTGGATACTGGAGTGGTTGGATACTAGGGGTGGTTGGATACTAGGGGTGGTTGGATACTGGGGGGGTTGGATACTGGGGGGGTTGGATACTGGGGGGGTTGGATACTAGGGGGGGTTGGATACTGGGGGGGTTGGATACTGGGGGGGTTGGATGTTGGATGTTGTGTTGGAGCCAGTGAAGGTGAGGTGGAAGGAGCCTCCTGGGTACTGTGGCTGGATGGAGCAGCTGATGTTGAAGTTGGAGCCCTTGAACACATGGAGCCCCCTGCTGCTGGGACACGGAGACCCCGTCCACGGAGGGAGAGAGAGAGATGATTGGCTGAACCAGCAGATCTATAAACACAGAGGGAGATGATGAAGACCTGAGAAGACATGTTAAACATGTCCTAATGTCCTCCTTCATCAATGATCAGCTATAGGACTATAGTGAGACAGCAGCCTGGCAGAGTGAAAGCAGGTGAGGAAATGTGACGTCATTGTTCAGTGTTACCTGAGCAGATCACCTCCAGACTGGAAGAGATGGTAGATGAACCATCCACTGTTACACACTCCTTCAGTCCAGACTCAGATCCATCACAGTCAGCTATAATCACCCATACAGGTTGTTCTGTTGAACCTCTTCTCCTTCCTGTTGAAACAGCAGAT
The DNA here is from genome assembly GCA_034670405.1 of Hoplostethus atlanticus. NCBI lineage: Eukaryota > Metazoa > Chordata > Actinopteri > Trachichthyiformes > Trachichthyidae > Hoplostethus > Hoplostethus atlanticus. The sequence goes on along the minus strand of JAXDDX010000341.1, from coordinate 38,297 downwards.
CCACAGTCCAGCTGTCTACACACTACAGCTGCTGACTTCAGCTTCCAGTCATAGTACCAGTCATACACTGGTTTCCAGTCTCCCTGGTGTTTCATCTCCAGTCCACCAGCACAGCGACTGGCTCCTCCCACCAACCTGACATCCTCTGAACAGAGACAAGAGAGTAATCAGTAATAGAAGTAATGTTCCTTTCATTAAAAGTAATCAAGTCAAATCAAAGCTGCAGTTTCTCTTCTACCTGAGCAGGTGAGTCCAACAGCTTTGCCAGGTGAGCAGGTGTTTCTATCTGAGCCTGAGGTTCCACAGTCCAGGAGAAGAGACTCACTGCCTTCACACTGGAACTCTTTGGTCCACAGTGGAGCCTCCACTTCTCCATAGAGCGCCCCCTGGAGGACTGAAGGAGCCCCACAGCCAAGCTCCCTACAGACCACCTCTGCATCCTGCTGGTCAAAGTCAGCTTCACACACTGAGGACCAGGACTGGTTAGACTTCACCTCCACTCTGCCTGAGCACCGACTAGTCCCGTTCACCAGCCTGACAGACTCTGGAGAGAGAGAGTCCAGTTTCAGTCCTGACCTGGATTCACTTCTTCATGGTTTAAACACACAAATTAAATAACTTGCACATTTCTTTTTGCACATGTTCATACATACTTGACTTATTGTCTATATTTATTTTATTGTTAAATGTACTTTTATTTCTTGTAGTAATTCTTCTTGTGTATCTCCTAGTTTTAGCCCCCTTTCCTTTTCAACTTCAGCATAGTGACTCAGTATACCACCGCACATTTCACTGCACTCTTGTTTCAAATCCTCCAGACCCCGCCCCCCACAGGCCCCGCCCCCTGACCCCGCCCCCTGCTCTGCCAGGGGCCTCTCTCCTGACGTGGGAGCTAAATATCCAGTCTTCTACAGAGCTCTAGGCCACGCCACCTCAGACAGCTCTGCCCCAAGTGCCTTATAACAGCAACCATTTACTGACCTCCACGTCCAAATTCAGTAGAAAGAAAATGTGTCAATAACTGAATTTGATATCTTAAGAACATCAAGTATTAATATCTGACGCTCGTATGAACGCTCATCAGGTGTGCACTGAGATGTGATCAGAAAGGTCAACAGACATGTTTTCATGCTCGCGTTCATTGTCTCCTGTGCCGTTTCCATGGACACAACGCGTTTCCAAGGCAACGTGTCGTTGAGCGAATAAACATGGCGGCACACGACCGTAAAGGTAACAGAAGCCAAATCATTTCACTGTTTAAACTCTTGTTCAGGGCGTATTTCAAAAGTAGACTCTAAAAGATGAAAGAGCAGTTAGTCGAAGACTCTTCATTCAGTTTGTTCAGAAACAACGAGACTATTATCTGAACATGTCAGGCAAACGAACATCAGCACAAAACTCAACACAAAACACATTTCTACAAAGAAGTGGGCGATCTCCCTGAACCTCTGTAGCTTTCACTAGTTAACTATGATGGATTCTGTTTTCTTTATTTTATTTTCCTTTGTCATGTTTTGTTCTCACTGTCTGTTCTCGTGTTTTCTCTTTGTTTTGTCTTTATTTTTTCCTTGTCTTTTTAAACGTTGCTTGATGTTTTTGTTTTTTTTGTCTTTATTTAACATTTTTTATGTTTTACTAGGGGGAACATCTTTATACGCCCTTGGACTTCCTGGTTCCTCCATCATGTTTCATTTCATCTATTTTCTCCGTTTCTATAATTCTACCTTTTTTGTGCAAATAAATGAATCTGGATCTAAACAGGATTGTTTCCTCCCATCTGTTGTGTCAAAGTGATGAACGCTGACCGTCGAGAGGCGGCAGGATTTGTCTGTTAGCAGCCACCATACAAGACATAGAGCTGCTACATTCAGATGTAATGAGGAGTCAGACAGCAGCCTGGCAGAGTGAAAGCAGGTGAGGAAATGTGACGTCATTGTTCAGTGTTACCTGAGCAGATCACCTCCAGACTGGAAGAGCTGTTAGATGAACCATATACTGTTACACACTCCTTCAGTTCAGACTCAGATCCATCACAGTTAGCTTTAATCCACCATACAGTTTGTCTTGTTGAACCACTTCTACTTCCTGTTGAAACAGCAGATCCACAGTCCAGCTGTCTACACACTACAGCTGCTGACTTCAGGTTCCAGTTATAGTACCAGTCATACACTGGTTTCCAGTCTCCCTGGTGTTTCATCTCCAGTCCACCAGCACAGCAACTGGCTCCTCCCACCAACCTGACATCATCAGGCCCTGAACAGAGACAAGAGAGTAATCAGTAATAGAAGTAATGTTACTTTCATTAAAAGAAATCAAGTCAAATCAAAGCTTCAATTTTCAATTCTCCATTTCTAGTTAATTTCTGTATTTACCTTTTGAAGTGTGTTTTATTTCAGCCTGGAGTCCCTGAGGACAAAAAGAGAAAACGTCCATGAACATCACGATGTGACCAGAGCTCTGACAGACAAAATATTCTGCATTGGATTTCCCAGCACCTCCGGGTTTGAAACCATCTCAGTCTGGAATAATGTGACCAGTTCACTGTAAATAACTGGACTAGTTGATTGTCAGCCACTCTTATAATATATAGTTATTAATATTATAATATATAATAACTAGACTAGTTCAGTTTGACTGGTGGACTAAAAGTCACGTTAGTAACTAGTTCAGGATAAATGGTTTCTCCTCATTATCAGTTATGAAATACAGTTTTTCTCCTCAGCACATTTTATACTCCATACTGAAGTAATCAATACTGTTAGTAACATCTGAAACTAAATCCACGTTATTAATCCACGGCTGGCTGCATACTCCCATAGCAGTTTCTACTCTATTTCCATTGATTTTTATTTCTATTCTATTTTCCCTGCTGTATCCTATTACTCTGCAACGACCCAATTTTCCCACGAGGATCAAAAGAGTTTCATGTAATCGATCTTAACTCATGGAACATTTTATTTGCTGTTGTCTGTCATGGAGCCTGAAAAGAATTCCCACTTTTATTGTTTCAATGGATGAAAAGCTTCTAAAGCTTGAACTGGAAGAGAAATGAAGCGGTTCCAGTCTCCAGTGATATTTATTGAGTCCTTTCATGTTACTGTTGGTCGTCATACGCTGAAGAAAGGGGATTGGTTATGAACGTCGTATTATTGAGCCAACACAGACACCGTACTTGACAGCAGGACCAGGGGTGGGTAGAGTACAGACACATTTTACTGCAGTAACAGTAAAGTTACTGCAAACATTTACTCAAGTATAAGTAAAAGTTACCCTACTTGAGTATTAGTTCCAAATGTAGTTTGGTACATTCGTCTTGTTTTGGTTATTTGCTGACGTTAAACCCACCTACCTATTGAATTGTGCCTTTGGCGGTCTTAGTGAACAGGAGAGCTTCCAATGTGAGAAAATGACCCAGAAATCATCAATCAACTAATTATTGCAAATAATATTTTTATGGAAGGACAAAAAAGGTCAATTTAACCGAGACAATTTACCAAAATGAGCCTTGAGACTTGATAGGCTCCAAAATGGTCCAGTGAAATGGGTTCATGTTCCATGTGTGGACAGAAGGGGATGCCCTGAACAGGAATCCACCGGATTGTCAACTAACCAACTAAAGGGATTCAGAGATTTTTAACTGTTTTCATTTCATTCTCATGATATGAAGTACAATAATAAACTGTTCGACTCTGTTTCTCATTTAGACGGCGTCGCTCCGTCCTTGTGCCAACGCTGCGTCTTTACCGTAAATACACCGGTAGACACGCAACTCACTTGACCGCAGTCTCCGGTCGACCCCTTTATTGATTAGCCATCAATAACGGGGAAAATATTATTTAATCAGAAAATACCGTGAGAAGTACCGTTCCTCAAAACATCTGCTTCCTACCCACCGGTCTTCCTCCTTGGCTCCTGCTTGTTGTCCTCGGTGTCGTACATGACACTAATACATCAGCTGAACTTTATTTAGTTCATCATTCAACAATCTCTTTCAATCAGAGTCCTACCTGTGGTCCAGAGCAACATGACCAGCATCACTATTGGATCCATATCTGCTGCTGGGAGTCCAGTCGGCCGGTAGTGGGTCGGCAGTCGGGCAGCCGGTAGTCAGCCGGTAGTCGGCCGGTAGTGGGCCGGTAGTCGGTGGTAGCCGGTAGTCTTAACCAGCCCGCTCAGTCGGATCTCTCCGTCTCTGTCTTCATGTTTGACACCTCAACTCTCCTCTGCTGTTTCCTCTCCATCCTTTATCTCCTCATCAGGTTCCTGTGGTTTCTCACTGATGTCAGTGGCGCTGACAGGACGCTGTCAGCTGAACAGAAACCACAGTGACTTCCTGTTGCCTCATGATACCTTGAATATAAGGGCATTAATCTTAGGTGTTAGAAAAGGGTGCCAATAATCATGGCCATAAACATATTTCATATTTTTTAGTTTTCTTGTTGTTTGATCATGTGCTGTTAAATAAGACAGACCAAAAGTTGTTTCAGTTTCCGATAATTTCAGAAGATATTGTCCATTATCTGTATAAAATGCAAGAGGGCCGATCATCTTGACCAGAACTGTATTTCAGTTTCATACGAGCATTTCTCACAGATCTAAAATACTGGATTTATCCGTTCTACATCACTTTCCGTCTGCATGTCGGCCATGCTGCTAGCCAATCTGATCCTGTGTAACGGGGCGGGGCTTCACGCTGAGGTCCTGGTAGCCAGCAGGGCCGGAGTATCTCGGGTCCACCTGTGTCGACCCCTGCTGTGAGGGAGAGTGGGCGGACCCGTGCTAATGGGAGAGGGCATTACCACTGTCAGTGTGCCCTTGAGCAAGGCATTTAACCCCCATCTGTTTTAGTGGCCACAAGTAGCAGATGGTAGTTGTACCACAGACCTATTATTGGGGTACACAGACATGCAACTTGAAAATGATGCATGGTGGTGCTCTCTCCAGATAGAATGGGGCTCTATGGAGAATGTGGATAAAAGCGTCTTGTGAATGAGTGAATTGACTTGAATTTTCTGACATGTATAATACAACACAGGTAGTATTTCCTCTCGCTGTGAAGCTTGATCACATGTTCAGTTTGTGTCCATTACCTCAAGGTTAGCAAGTGTGGTGAATGGGTCATGAGGTGATGTGAGCCAGGAGCTGATACAAGACCCTTTGGGAATCTTTGGTTGTCGTCTCTCCCAAATGAGATTTGTTTTGATGTAAGATCTTTAAATATGTCTTGATAACTGGCGGTTTTAATATATATGTACCTGTGGGAAGATGGTACACGTAGATATTTCCTGGTAAATGTGAGTGGTGTGATATTTGATAGTGATCTCAGTGGTAAAAACCACAGCAACGTCTGCAAAGCAGCATATCATCACCTCTGCAAGATCTCCGAGGTACGTGATAGGCTCTCCACTGCCGACTAGACTGGATTACTGCAATGCTCTTCTGCCTGGCCTGCCCAAGGGCTCCATCACACGTTGACGAGTTCAAAATACTGCTGCCAGAATACTGTTCCCAGATCAGAACCCACATCACACCGGTTCTCCAGGTTCTATCACTGTTGAAATGTCTACCGTAGTGATATTGATATGATGGTTCTTTATGTTCCTACCAGATCAGCTTTTAGTTATGATGAGCCCAAACTATGGAAGTCCCTCCAGAAAGCCCGAGAGCCTCCAGACAGAATATGAACACAGATCTGCTTCACACTGCTTTTAGTTCGTTGGTGTTTTAGCTCTGTGTTCATTTTACTGACTTCTGATGGTATTGGTTTGCTGTGATGTTGAGGTTGAGTCCCTTTATGTTTCAATTCCAACTCTTCTTTTATTTTACTAATGATTGATGATTTGGTGCTTATCCTGGATCAGTTTGCACCAGTACAATTGATTATTTTAATTGAATTGTATTTATTTGATTTCCTTTAGTAGTTATCTTTGTATTTCTCCTTCAGGTCCTCAGTCCTTTTCTTCTCTCGGTTTATGTGAAGCACAATGAGCTGCAATGTATGAAATTAGCAGTAGTACTAGTAGCACTACTACTACTAGTACTACTAGTACTACTACTACTACTAGTAGTAGTGCTAGTAGTAGTAGCAGTAATAGTAGTAGTAATAGTAGTAGTAGTAGTAGTAGTAGTAATAGTAGAAGTAATAGTAGAAGTAATAGCAGCATTAGTAATTGTAATAGTAATAGTAACAGTAGTAGTAGTAGAATAGTAGTAGTAGTAGTAGTAGTAGTAGTAGTAGTAGTAGCAGCAGTAGTAGTAGTAGTAGTAGTAATAGTAGAAGTAATAGCAGCATTAGTAATTGTAATAGTAATAGTAACAGTAGTAGTAGTAGTAGAATAGTAGTAGTAGTAGTAGTAGTAGTAGTAGTAGTAGCAGCAGTAGTAGTAATAGTAGTAGCAGTAATAGTACTAGTACTAGCACTAGTAGTAGTACCAGTAATAGTAGTAGTAAATCAAATCAAATCAAATCAAATCACATTTATTTGTATAGCCCTTAATCACCGTTACAGTCTCTAAGGGCTTCACAGTGCCCAACATGTGAAAATAATAAATGGTTAGTACACGACATCCCCCAGCCTTAGACCCTCACAGAGGACAAGGAAAAACTCCCACAAACCCTCACTGGGAAAATTGGGAGAAACCTTGGGAGGGGCTACTCAGAGAGGGATCCCCCTACCAGGACGGTTGGGCGTGCAATAGATGCCGAGTTTGGGCAAGCAGCGTATACACAATATATGAAAGTTTATTTTGGTGGGACATCCAGATCTGATGGGGCGGCATCACAGCAACGGCAACTCAGTCAGCGTCATCATAGGACTAGGGGACCATGCAGGCGCCAACACTGCCCAGATAGGAGAACGCAACGTCCGCTCAGTCAGCATCGTGCTAGGAGGCGGGACCAACCAGACGCCAACTCTGCCGGGCTGCGGCCTGGAACAGATAGGAGACTCATCCACACACACACATACACACACTCTCACTCACACAGACAAACATGACCAGCGTCAGTGGACAGGAGCAGGTAGACCAGGAGAATAGGACATGTAGGCAGGATGCTAGTATCCATCAGGACCCTGATCTAGGATGAGCTAACTGGTCTAGCCTTACTCTGAGAAGAGACTGAGCCACTCCCTCAAGGCTGGTCAAATGACAGAGAGAATAAATGGGTTTTTAGCCTTGACTTAAAGACTTCGATAGAGCCTGCCTCTCTGATTGAGGCAGGCAGACTGTTCCAGAGATAGGGAGCCCGGTAAGAGAAGGCTCCGTTACCTGCAGTTTTCTTTTTGACTGCTGGGATAGACAGGTAGCCAGCGTCCTGAGATCTGAGGGCGCGTGGCGGTTTATATGGTTTGATCAGATCTGATCAGTAGGACGGTGCCATCCCATGTAATGATTTATATGTAAGTAAAAGCACCTTAAAGTCACACCTGGCCTGAATTGGTAGCTAGTGTAATGAGGACAGGATGGGAGTTATATGGTCGAATTTCCTAGTTTTGGTCAGGATTCTGGCAGCAGCATTCTGGACCAGTTGTAGTTTTTTAGTGCGCCCAGTAGGTAAGCCCGAGAAAAGGACATTGCAATAATCGATTCTGGATGATACAAAGGCATGTACTAAAATTTCTGCGTCTGCCTCTGTTAGCATACGTTGAATTTTAGCAATATTGCGAAGATGATAAAACGCTGATTTAGATTTAGTAGTAGTAGTAGTAGTAGCAGTAGAAATCGAATCGATGGGATTTCAGATTAAAGGTATTTACGTTCACCACACTACACTACCCAGAATCCCCTCGACACGACATCCTGGTTTGAAACGTCCCAAACTTTCAAAGTAGCGGTGGTGCTGAGTGTGACGTCAGTCTGGAACACAACACACCGTTAGCCTGCTAGTGAACCTGCTAGCTAGTCGCTCTGTGGTGGTTGGCTCCAGTGGACACGTGATATGTCGGTCTGCTCCGGGGGCGAGGTTCTGTAACGACACTGTAACGCAGTCTGAACCAGTTACAGTGAACGTCTCGTTGTTTCTTGTGTGATCTATTCTATTGATCAACACATCAGATGGTGCTTTCATCAAGGTGTGACAGACGTTTCAACCACAATCAGTAACCGGATTAAGACTTTTTGTTCTCCGGGTGATGAGATGAGAGGAATCAGATCAGTCCTGATGAAGGGAGTCAAAATAGCGACCAAGTGAAAATGGCATCCAAGTCGTCTCATGGTCCTTCATGGTGGAGGAACGTAATCTTGTCATCTGAGTTTCAGAGTTTGTGTTACTAACATGTAGGTCATTTAACATGTACTGAGAGTAAAGCTTTGTTGTTTTTCAAAATAAGACATTGTTCCATATGATCTTCCCCTTTCAGTTGTGGAAAGACAAACTGATGCTTTTAATCTGAAAAACTGAATCAAACTAAAGTGCATAAACAGCTTAATGATTGGTCGGTTTCTGATGACATGGAGCGTCTACGTTCTATCATTTATACTCAGATGGGATTTAAAATGTAGTGAGCTGCAATACTTCAGTCAAAACACCCTGAAGTAAAAGAAAAGGACTTTTAAATCCACCACGATGTGAACGCAGCAACAGACCCACTGATTTGGAGGAAATTACTTTTTGCAGCTTATATCAAAATACTTTAACTTTCTTAATTTGCAAGCAGGAGCAGGAGGAACAAAGTCCTAGACATCATCAGGTTGATTCATGTTCATATTGTTACCATGACCACTGACTGGGGGTCAGAGTTCACCGCTGATTAACAGAAGTGTCACTTCATATTAGTCGTCTTCATCAATTGGAGAATGTGGGAAGCAAATCATGTTCAGGCGTTAAGGATCGAAAATAAACCAACAGAATTCAGTGTTACTAGTTGGAGCGCTGTGTGTGTGTGTGTGTGTGTGTGTGTGTGTGTGTGTGTGTGTGTATATAGACGGACATAGAGATCAGCAGGGAGGAAGACTTTGCCAAGATTCTCCAGATGGAGGAAGATTACATCCAGCAGATCTGTGAAGACATCATCAGACTGAAACCAGACCAGGGGCCAAATGTATAAACTCTGTGTATATTTAGGTGTAGAAATACAAAACAGGAAACATGCATAACGCCCCGTACACACCGGACGCGCAAGCGTACGCGCACGCTCGTGCGCGCTGCTGCGCTTCACTTCCGCTCCCATGTTAACGAATGCCGCGGTTCCCACCGGCCGCGGGCGGACGGCTCGCGGACGTGGAGCTGTCTATTGTCTATGCACAATATCTGCATCATATCACCACATATGAATGTTTTTCAACCTACTAATAGTTTTACTAGTGTTATTAATTATTTTAATTCATATTTTATTTTAATATAGGCCATAATGAAAAAGGGAACAGAGACAATCTCCATTGTGGGATGAATGAAGTTAAATCAAGTCATACCTTTTGCATATAACCAGTTATTCCCATTTTTATAATGCTTTTCTTTATTATAGTATACGAATATATATATATATTTGTTCAATTAATTAAGACTATGCTTACTTCTGTTTTCATAATGCGCTCTGAAAAAGCAGTCTGTGTTCTTGCGCGTCTGGTGGGTTCAGTTCCGCGCAAAAGTGCGCGCGCAAATACGTGTCTGTGCGCGTCTGGTGGGTACGGGGCGTAACTGCTTTTTCAGAGCGCATTATAAAAACAGAAGTAAGCATAGTCTCAATTAATAATTAAATAATTAATTAAATAAAATTCACACTTTTATTATCCTTTTTTGCCAACTCACAACATCACACTAATCTGACTCAAATAAATGCGTATGGTAAGCATGGTGTGAAGGATGCGTACCGGTACGCACATTCTCGCCGCCCGTGGATTTTTATACATTCGGAAACTTGCGTGGAAAGTGACGTAAGTACACTTTTCGTGCGTAGGCATGGTTTATACATTTGGCCCCTGGTCTAGTGACTCGACTGGTTTCTCCACAACATTCATATATATACAGTATATATATATATATGTATATACTGTATTCAAGGCCTTGAGTTTAGATCATAACCTTTAAGACTTTAAGACTTTCAGGACCTGCAGACACAGTACGCTGAACATCCAGAACATGAGGACCTCAGTGAACACAGCGTTACTGTTTTAATAAATTAATAAATGATCTTTATCCATCTAAGGAGAAAACTATTATCATCAGTTATATTCCCATTATATTTACATTTTCAAAATAAAGCTGTTGCATCTTAAAAGCAAAATGTAAATATTACAAAGGAATAACAACGAACCAATCAGACGACAGATATTAAGTAATAAAATGTTTATTAAGACAGAAACAGATGTTAATGAAGGATGATTACCATAATCAAGGCAGCTGGTAATTCGCCTCCCAGTAAAACAACCTGAGTTTAAAACACATCCTGATAAATCGCATATCTGGGGCATTATGAAGGTACAGGAGGTTTAGAGAGTCCAGACCAACCTGGTTCCAGTCTGTCACTTGATCTACCATGATGGACTTGTCTGCTCTTCTCTGGTGTTCATACCAGTTAAGAACACATGAAGAAACATCTGAACATGAGCATCAGTCCAAATTGTTTTTTTAGTAAACTTTTTATTGGAAGAGTGGGAAACCGTTTTTAACTGATATCAAAAACAGATTTAGATCCCAATGTCGATGCTGGTAGCAGCGATTGACAACTAGGGACATTTTCTCAACTTTCATTTTGGCGTATTTCCACATTTTCAACGCTGGTGCAGGCTGTCATAGCAACATCTATGGATGCGTCTTGTATCCAGTGTGTACATTTACACGTCCAGTATACACATTAAGATCTGAGGTCTTTGTCTCTTGCACGTCATTTCTTCAAAACTGACCAACAGCTTGTCTCTTGTTCTCCAGCTACCAGATTCCTGACAATCCATTTGAACAAGTTTGTTCCCACTGAGCAGTTTTAAGTTTCATTAGCCATTTTAGAGACTTTAACTAGGCATCTTGGCTTTAGGGCTTGAAGTTTAGTTGATAAACAACGCTGAAACCTCATGTAGTATCCAAGCTGCCTGACGTGACCTTTTAGAAACCAGTACCATCGTGAACCAATTCTACAAGTTGAGATTCCATTAAAATAAAGAGCAGCCTGGTGGATCGTCTACAGATTATTGGCACATAATGTACAATATCTTCTGAAATAACAGAGAAAGAGAGAGAGACTTTCTTTTCTTTCAAATAAATAAGCAAGTGCTAGGAGGAAGGGTCAGGGTAAACAGCAGAGAAAACATTAGATGTTTGGTATGAAGCATCACAAACCGGTTTACTGACATCACCCCACAGGGTTTCTGGGTAGTGAAGTTCAAATTTTGACCAAACTAGGCAGAGTGAGAAGTGACCTCTTTAGTATCAGTGTGGTAGAAGACCTGGAGGACGGACGGATGCTAAACATGGAATAACATTTGACACAAAACTGAGAGGAAAGCAACAACAACCATCAGTAGTACTATGAGGCAAAATTTATTTTGATGTCTTTGTCCAAGCTACATTTAGTAAACCACCGAGACTACAGGAGCCCAGTGGAAGCAAACCGTCTGCCTTCCTTTCAAAATGTTTTAGTGTGGTCTTATTAAACATAGTAATACAACACAAAGTTCAAAAGACGTTCACCCTGCTGGACCTCCAGCCTCCTGTCCAATCCCACAATGCATTGCACACAGTATTGGGTGTGCTTCTACGTCTTCTGTCCAAACTGCAAGAGGACATGTTGATGTATCAGGTCCACTGGTCAAATGAGGCCACGATGTGAGAAACTCAGCCAACTACATGTTTAGAAGAGGACTCCAGTGATGGTTGGTTAATGTAAACTAGACTAACATCTTCTGACTCCATTTTGAAAAGTTTGAAGTCTTAATCCTGTGTTCCTCTCTGTAGGTCCTGGGAGAAATCCTCTGGAGACAGGAAGTGATGCGTTTTACGTTTCAACAGAAGAAGAACTGGGTAGTTAGCGTGAGCAGCGATAGCCACCGGGGCTGAACAGACAAAGAAAAGAGCGCCACCTACAGGAACTCAAACTCCATCAACAGGAAATCCAAGGAGAAAGACGTCAGAGTACTGGACACACTGTTTGATTGACAGGTGATCTCTGGGAAGAGCAGTGAGGAACACCACAGTGAAGAACACCACAGTGAGGGACACCACAGTGAGGAACACCACAGTGAGGGACACCACAGTGAAGGACACCACAGTGAGGGACACCACAGTGAAGAACACCACAGTGAGGAACACCACAGTGAGGAACACCACAGTGAAGAACACCACAGTGAAGAACACTACAGTGAAGAACACCACAGTGAGGAACACCACAGTGAAGAACACCACAGTGAGGAACACCACAGTGAGGAACACCACAGTGAAGAACACCACAGTGAGGAACACCACAGTGAAGAACACCACAGTGAAGAACACCACAGTGAAGAACACCACAGTGAAGAACACCACAGTGAGGAACACTACAGTGAGGAACACCACAGTGAAGAACACCACAGTGAGGAACACCACAGTGAAGAACACCACAGTGAGGAACACCACAGTGAGGAACACCACAGTGAAGAACACCACAGTGAGGAACACCACAGTGAGGAACACTACAGTGAAGAACACTACAGTGAAGAACACCACAGTGAGGAACACCACAGTGAAGAACACCACAGTGAGGAACACCACAGTGAAGAACACCACAGTGAGGAACACTACAGTGAGGAACACCACAGTGAAGAACACCACAGTGAGGAACACCACAGTGAAGAACACCACAGTGAGGAACACTACAGTGAGGAACACTACAGTGAGGAACACTACAGTGAGGAACACCACAGTGAAGAACACTACAGTGAAGAACACCACAGTGAAGAACACCACAGTGAGGAACACTACAGTGAGGAACACTACAGTGAGGAACACTACAGTGAAGAACACTACAGTGAAGAACACCACAGTGAGGAACACTACAGTGAGGAACACCACAGTGAAGAACACCACAGTGAGGAACACTACAGTGAAGAACACCACAGTGAGGAACACTACAGTGAGGAACACTACAGTGAAGAACACCACAGTGAAGAACACCACAGTGAGGAACATCACAGTGAGGAACACCAGTGAGGAACATCACAGTGAGGAACACTACAGTGAGGAACACTACAGTGAAGAACACTACAGTGAAGAACACCACAGTGAAGAACACTACAGTGAGGAACACTACAGTGAAGAACACCACAGTGAAGAACACCACAGTGAGGAACATCACAGTGAGGAACACCAGTGAGGAACATCACAGTGAGGAACACTACAGTGAGGAACACTACAGTGAGGAACACTACAGTGAGGAACACCACAGTGAAGAACACCACAGTGAAGAACACTACAGTGAGGAACACCACAGTGAAGAACACCACAGTGAAGAACACCACAGTGAGGAACACTACAGTGAGGAACACTACAGTGAGGAACACCACAATGATGAAAAAGGATTTCGTTAGTGTTGCTTTTACGGAGTTCAGTGATCTAAATGTTGACTGAAGCATTTCCACCCCACGGCGAAACATTTCTTGGAGAAAGTCGGGTAGAAACACAATCATTTCAACTGCAGGTCTATCCGTCTATCACTGCAGCGTTAAAGCCTCAGCATACCAACAATGAAGAACTTGTTGGCGAAAGTGTACATCCTCCTGTCAATCAATCGTCATCCAATAAACCACTGATACCCAATGTAAGTGTCTGTGGGTGTGTTGTGTCGGTGCAGCTTAGTTTTTTCCACAAACATGTTCGTACAAACTCCAACTCTAAGTTTCCACAGGAAATACCGTGGCCTTCACACTTTCACTGCAGAGTTTCTCCTTGACGCGAACGGCGATGTTCCCGATTCCCGTGTGGATTCGCCGTTCTGGGACGACACTTATGCCTCCTCTTGTTTGATAACTGGATGAACGACTTCCCACAGTCGCTGCACCTGTAAGGTTTCTCCCCGGTGTGGAGTTTGATGTGCGTGGCCAGGTGAGACCGCTGATGAAACGCTCTGGAGCAGATCTGACAGAGAAACGGTCTTTCCCCGGTATGCGTCCTCATGTGGTTTTCAAGACACTGCCGCGACGGAAAATCCCTGCCGCAAATGTCGCACTTTCTTCTGTTTCTTCTGTGAGTTTGGAGGTGAAGCTTCAGACTCTCTGTAGCCTCCAGACGCTCGCCACACAAACCACAGACACACTCGGGGTCATCTGAATGAACGTTGACGTGCATCATTAAAAATCCCTTTGCCTGAAAACTCCTCCCACACACTTTGCAGCCAAAGCTTTGTCCTTCCTTCTTATGCCTCTTCTTTGATTTCAGCATGTTTGAACCCGACTGCGTCCTCGTGTCCTTGGAGTAATCATCACTGTCTTCAGTCTCAGTTTCAGAAGAGTGTGAAGAGAAGAGCTGGCAATCACTAGTTGGTTGTAAATCACTAGCTGGATCTAAGTTACTGGCTGGTTCTGGTCCTCCACAGTCCTCTCCATCAGCTTCTGTTCTCGTCTGCTGGGAGGAAGTGCTGGCTAGAGGCGGGTCTCCCTCCAGATTCTGGGTTTGGCGGAGGAGTGAAGGCTCAGTCCGGTCCTGATCTCTACTTTCCACACAGCGAGGATTGTAAGTGAACTTAATGATATCAGCCTCCTCCAGGCCTTGAAGCTGCTCTCCCTCCTGACTGGTCCAGAGTTCCTCCTGTTCCTCTTTAATGTGTGGGGGCTCTGGGTCCTCCTGGTCCAGACTGGGGCTCCACTGCTGCTGCTCAGGGGGAACCTCTTCTCTACTGACCAGCAGCTGCTTGGTGAAGGCGTCTAGAGGGAGGAGCAAAAAGTGGGCAATTATCCTTCAAAAATAAAACGGACAGATACAGTTTCAGTTTGGTCACACATCCTGACTTGCATACAGCCACTGTGCAAGGTTTGTGACCTTCCCACCTTTTGAGATCTTCCTCTTAGATCCTTCACATTTCATCTGTGTTTTCGCAATAGGCCAGAGAACGTTGTGCTTTAGTTTGAATAAGCGTACAGAACTGACTCAGGCTCAGATCCACTAAAGGCTTGCACAGGGAAGATTACGCTGTATCACCAAATTCACTCAACCAGAAGGCCACGCTATTCACCAACTGTTCACAATGAGTTATTTTATATGTATTCTCCACATAAAAGTCATTTCTAGGTGAAGCCAAAGAAACCAAGATTGCACCCAATTCGCTAACACTTGGTAAACCAATTCTCCCACATTACTGCAACTCAGGAGGTAAGGAGAGGCTTTTCCATCCCATAATCTAGAGCAGATCATTGCATTTCCAGGTCTTCAAAAAGTGACAAGGAACTCCATGACATTTCAAACTCCAAACCAGAGTGTGTTTCTACTGTCTGGAATACAGCGATGCGTTTCCAGGACTTCAGAAAAAGTGGTTAGGAAATAAGTATGAAGTTACGGCCGCTTGAAGGCGTCTAGTCTAGGGGGGTAGAACATGGCACACCGTACCCCATGAAGTTGCTTTAAATACAATACAAGGAGAAAAGGGGGGTAAACGGGGCTTTTAAGTTGTACAAACCTACTGTCGGTAGCTGCATCTGAGGTTTGAGAACAGCGCACAGCAGCGCGTGCTGGCGAGCGATCACCTCCTGGGACAGAGCAGCTTCCTGTTCGTACTTTGTTATCGTCTTTTCAAACACCCCGAAAATCTCTTCAACAGCCGCATTGAGCCGCTGGTTGACGAACACTCTCAGCTTCTGGACTCTCGACATGTTCAGACAAAAGCCCAAAGGGAAAACTGTAGCAGAGAACTAAGCAGCTAACCTGCTAACGTTAGTAACGGATGGGCTTAATTTTATGTGTTTACTTCCGCCGGAGTGCTTTTATTGTAACACCAAAGATTCTAGCGAGGGTAACCAAAATTAAGACTTCCGTTTAGAGCGGGTACCCTTCAACATAAAAACTTAAACGTGTAAAACGCATTTCTTGTCATTATATATGGACTTTTTATAGAAGAAATATTGGGATATGTGAGTTTAAAAAGTATTGTAAAGTTGTGTTTGGTTTTGTTGTTTTCTGTGCTAAAACAAGTTTGTAGTCAATATGTATATGCTGTGTGTTTATGTAACGGTGTAAATAAATTGAGTAAATCCTGCTAAAAGTTGGGAATACTGTCATCTCCTGGGGGCTGTTCCACAAAGCAGGCTTAGAAAAGCGGCGATCAACCTCGCAAGCCTGGTTTGAATTAACCTAACAAATCAATCGGGGCTAAAACGGTTCCACAAAGCCCAAATCAAGCTACCGTGATCGGGCTAAACCGAGCCAGGCTCAAGCAATCCAGATAATTGCGCGTGCACATTTATACACAGTTTATTTAAGCAGCCCGAGAGGTCGATCATGGATCTGATCGATTCATCATGGCGAAAAATGACGGTAAAGACAGAGCCGCAATGTTCACGGCCACTGAACAGCGACTTTTAGTGGAGGTCTATGGAGAATTCAGCCATATTACAATGAAAAGGGAAATACGATTGCCATAAATAAAGGGAGAGAGAAAGATTGGCAACGAATTGCTGCTAGATTGAATGCGTAAGTAATTGTTGAATTAAAAACGAACAAATTGTATAGACCTTATTAATATCATGTGTTCCAACAATATTAAAGAACTGAAAAGCTGTGCTAAAAATATTATAAATGAAACCATGCCATATATGAAACCTCAAGACTGTAAATGTACTATCGCCATAAACGATGTACCATAAACGATGTAGTAAAGGCTGTACGTAAGGTTTCATCTTACTACATTACAATCATCGTACAATACTGGACCCTATACGGGGATTGAACTCACAACCTTAAGACTGAGAGTCTCATGCTCTACTGACTGAGCTGTTCGGGCTGGTTCTTAGTTTTATTATATTTTTATGAAATCGGTTGTTTCCATCCTGGAAATTGATCGGTTGAAAGCGTGTTCTACAGCGTCCCATACAGAAACAGTGAATGCGTCTCCTAGCAACCGTGGAAACATCTTGACATATATTCAAGATACTTTATTATTTCAATGAATTTGTTAAATAAAAATAATTTAGAAAATAAAATAATATTGTGTCATCAAATAATTTCTGTAAGTTGTAACCGTTTTCTAAAAGCAATACGGCACTTGAGGTCTCACTGGACACTCATGGTTAAATGGGGTTGCCTAGCAACGCTCTGAACCGTGACTGTATCCCCGATACAGCCTACATCATTTTATATTTTTTATTTTCTATTAACGTTACATTTTATGTCTGATAGTGTAGGTCTAGGGTAATAGTGTTGAACATTAGGATGGCGGAACCTTGTTTGAAAATCATTGCGTTTCAGTCGGATCAGTGTTACGGGAGCACCGATTCAGCTTCAACTGTGGTTTAGCCTGATATCTAGCCTGCCCCGAGGCTAGTTTGGAAGCATAAGTTGCCACAGCAACTTGGCTTGAACTATGCTGAGCTTGCTTTGTGGAACCGAATAAACCTGAAAATGAGCCAGACTAAGCGAAATAAGCCTGGATAAGTGGTAAGCTCGCTTCATGGAACACCCCTCTGGTGGAATACTTTATAGGAAAGCACGGAATCATCGGTATTTCACTGCATTTATGGAGATCGGCTGGGTAGGTTGACTGATGCAATATGTGAGGATGAAATGTACAAAAAGACTGACTGACTGACTGACTGCATTTATATAGCGCTTTTATCCAAAGCGCTTTACAATATATGCCTCTCATTCACCCACACACACCGATGGCAGTGAGCTACCATGCAAGGTGCTGGCCTGACCATCGGGAGCAATTTGGGGTTCAGTGTCTTGCCCAAGGACACTTCGACATGTGGACTGGAGGAGCCGGGGATCGAACCTACGATCTTCTGATTGGAGGCCAACCTGCTCTACCTCCTGAGCCACAGCCGCCCCAAAAGAGTGTCAAATCCACATTTTAAGTTATTAGACCATAATATTGTTTTGTGTTACACTATTAGATATTGTTTTGTTCCACCTGGTGTCAAATAAGCCACTGTAAATATGTTATTTGTCTCAGTTTCCACGTGGGTTTGCCTGGCTAGTATGGCTAGCCAACTAACGATATCGTATCCTCTTTAGGAATTGCATGTTTGACTTCAGAGCAGTCACACCCTTCTGTACATGTATATTCCCCTGTTACTGCAGGTAAATGATTTTGATTTTGATTTGATATTAATAATTTATGTTTTTGTATGTTGTGCTATGTTACAGTCGCACATGGCTAGCCAGCCAGCCTGTTAATTCAGTGTTATACCATTTTTCGCCACTAGAGTGTGTCGTGGTATAATTGGTTCCATTTATAAGCGTTCCTCTAATAATACAAAATGGATGATGGTAGTTTCTTTCTATTCTATAGGTTTTTGTAATTAGAAATATAAATATTAGTTGTTATTATTATTATATATACTATTATTATACATTATTGCATTATATATATAAAAGCTTCAAAGAAATCCACTATACGGTCATTATGAAGAATAAGCTCTTTGTTTATTGTATTGTTTATTATTTTGTAGTCACTGCATTTATGGAGATCGGCTGGGAATTGCATGTTTGACTTCAGAGCAGTCACACCCTTCTGTACATGTATATTCCCCTGTTACTGCAGCCGCGCCAATAAACTTCCACATCCAACAAGTAGTGCGTCTCCAGACTGGTTGGTTCAGAGGACGGGACCAGAAGCGTCACATTTACTCGGGTGGTTTTATTCTGAAAAGAACGGAAAGCGTTCAATCCCTGTGATCAACCCATCACACATTTGATAATCTTGCATTACAAGGCCACTGAACCGTTTTGTTGGTAACGGGGTTTAGTGCTAGTGGAATGGACCCCATGTTTCAAGGTTTGATCGTAACAACAAACAAATTCAGATAGGAACAAAATGATGAATCAGACTATGTTCGTAGAAACGTTCGTATGAATGCTGATTTTACGCACGCTTCGTGAATGAGGCCCAATGTCAGTCAACTCTACCCACTCTAGTCCATAGACATAGGCCGTGGTTACACCTGTCTTTTCAATGCGATCTCGGTCATCTGATCACGCCAGGCTGCATAAAGTGACAGGTGTAGACGCACAGAGGTCGCTTTGTGCTCGCATTGTGTTCGGATCAGCCAAGCCACCTCGTGAGGTGGACGAGCTCGAACTCTGAATAGTCTAGACGCCATCAGGCACCTCAAGACGCATACAGCGAGGACACGTCATCAAATCACGCCCATTTCCCTCCAGTTCTGCCGCGAATTTTGTTATTTACCGGGAGGAAAAGACATGGATGACGAGAACGATAGCAGGGCCTGGACGAATACCGAAACAAAATATTTACTTGCTTTGTGGGCTGACTCGACTGGACAGTTTCAGTTTCGCGCTGCTGCTGTTGTCTCCTCAATAGCAAACGCCTTGTACGGGCGCCATTGGCGGAAATAGTGAAACTAGCTAGTTAGCCTAGCCGCCAATTTATTGTCAATTCTGTAAATAATGGTTGATTATGGCGGGGTTATGGGTAGTGATGGCGAGATGAAGCTTCTCGAAGCATTGAAGCATTCCAGCCAAATGGGTTGAAAATGGGTTCATTTCTCGAGGCTTCAAGTGCACACTACGGCCACCTGCTGGTCTAAAGAAATCAGAGCAGGCAAGACTGGCAGCACAGCGATGTGTGCAAAGCATGGGCCACTAAAGGCCAATGAATTAAACTGCTGATGTAATCAACTTTTAAAAAATGAAATTACCGCATAATGTATATATTCATATTATGCTATAAAACCATAAGTGAACAAAAATCATCGGTTCAATAATGCCCTAGAAATGTCTCCATGCGCTGTGTAACTTCATCTAGTTTGGTGGCAAAGCGTGTAGCTGTACCGCTCATAGTGCTTCAGTAAACATGAATCATGGGTTCGAATCTGACTTGTGAATAAAATGTTACTTATTTATGATGCAGCATATCATTATATGGCTTGTTATTATAATGCTATGATTAGTAAAGGGACACATGTACCAGTTGTATAGTCCATTGGTGTAATTATCAGTACGATAAGATTTAAATATAGCTACAGAAGGACGAGGCAACCCACGAATTATGGGGGCACTTTCTTTCCTTATATCCGTGATTCAAAACTGCCCGCCAAACCCGAATCCATTCCTGAAGCACGTACGTGAATGAGGCTTCAAACGTCATCGATGACGTAATGACGTTAAAATGATACACGCCTCGATACATAGGTTCACGAGAAACTGCCCTACGTTCTCGATACGCGCTTCGAAGCCCCGGTATCAAGCGTAACATCACTAGTTATGGGAAGGCGGGATAAAATTTGAGTAAATTTGAGTAAATTCTAATACTATTTATTTAAAGTCAAAAAGTGGATGAGAATAAATGTTGTTTCCTCTAAATGCAACAGTTACATGTAATTTGTTTGAAAGACCATTTAATTTATCAGACAGAAACACTTTCCTATATTAAAATATTTATTTAGACTAAGTTTTGCTTCAAGGAACAGAAAGTCAACAAACCTAAACAGGAGTAAATCAGATCTAGACGCGATCCGGGGATGAGATGCAATAGTGAAGTAGCTAGCCACCAAGCCGTAGTTAGTCACTGGGCTTGTTAACATTAGTGGTATCTTTTGAGTCCAACAATGTTGTTTGTGTTTCGACGTGTCAACAACAAGCTGCTGCAACACAACATGCAGTTATGTGTTAAAACTGGAATAAAGCTGTTCATGGTTGTGATTTAAGTCACAATGAAATGACTTTTTCACCTTGGTAGCTAATTCTCCATACCATACTGTACAACTATTTAACAATAAATGCCAAAAAATCTACTAGTTTGAAATTTTCTTGTAGTTTTATATCAAAATCCTATTATTTTTACTTTCTGGAAAATCAATAGTATAGTGTGTCATAGTATATAGTGCATTGTAAAACACATAGTATGTCATAGTATGTTACATGAATGAAGGAGAAGGCTGCTAGTTATGAGGCTCTGGAGCTGATGGTTGTATTTTGAAATCAATCACTGTTGCAACTTTATTGAAGCTTTTATTCTTCACAGCTGGACAAGAATAAATGAATCACCAGTATTACAGTCCATTCACAAGATCTATGTGACTCACCAACACTGTTAACACCAAATTCAGTATTTCGGTGAGGGACGTCGTATTATAGCTTCATCTTTGACTTCTTTCTCTTCACAGACGTCTTTCTCCTGGAATGAAAAAGAGAGACAGTTTAAACATTTCAACGCCTATAAGCAATCTGGATGGTGAGCAGGTTCTGCTACGGAAACAAAATCTAAAACCTGAAGTGGAGACGTTTCTACTCGTGGAGACGTTTCTACCCGTGGAGACGTTTCTACCCGTGGTGACGTTTCTACTCGTGGAGATGTTTCTACCCGTGGAGACGTTTCTACCCGTGGTGACGTTTCTACCCGTGGAGACGTTTCTACCCGTGGAGACGTTTCTACCCGTGGAGACGTTTCTACCCGTGGTGACGTTTCTACTCGTGGAGACGTTTCTACCCGTGGAGACGTTTCTACCCGTGGTGACGTTTCTACTCGTGGAGATGTTTCTACCCGTGGAGACGTTTCTACCCGTGGTGACGTTTCTACCCGTGGAGACGTTTCTACCCGTGGAGACGTTTCTACCCGTGGTGACGTTTCTACCCGTGGAGACGTTTCTACCCGTGGAGACGTTTCTACCCGTGGAGACGTTTCTAATTATGGAGACGTTTCTACCCGTGGTGACGTTTCTACCCGTGGAGACGTTTCTACCCGTGGAGACGTTTCTACCCGTGGTGACGTTTCTACCCGTGGAGACGTTTCTACCCGTGGTGACGTTTCTACCTGTGGTGACGTTTCTACCTGTGGAGACGTTTCTACTCGTGGAGACGTTTCTACCCGTGGAGACGTTTCTACTTATGGAGACGTTTCTACCCGTGGAGACGTTTCTACCCGTGGTGACGTTTCTACCCGTGGAGACGTTTCTACCCGTGGAGACGTTTCTACTTATGGAGACGTTTCTACCCGTGGTGACGTTTCTACCCGTGGAGACGTTTCTACCCGTGGTGACGTTTCTACCCGTGGAGACGTTTCTACTTATGGAGACGTTTCTACCTGTGGTGACGTTTCTACCTGTGGAGACGTTTCTACTCGTGGAGACGTTTCTACCCGTGGAGACGTTTCTACTTATGGAGACGTTTCTACCCGTGGTGACGTTTCTACCCGTGGAGACGTTTCTACCCGTGGTGACGTTTCTACCCGTGGAGACGTTTCTACTTATGGAGACGTTTCTACCCGTGGTGACGTTTCTACCCGTGGTGACGTTTCTACCCGTGGAGACGTTTCTACCCGTGGTGACGTTTCTACCCGTGGAGACGTTTCTACTTATGGAGACGTTTCTACTTATGGAGACGTTTCTACCCGCGGAGACGTTTCTACCCGCGGAGACGTTTCTACTCGCGGAGACGTTTCTACTCGCGGTGACGTTTCTACTCGCGGTGACGTTTCTACTCGTGGAGACGTTTCTACTCGTGGTGACGTTTCTACCCGTGGAGACGTTTCTACCCGTGGAGACGTTTCTACTCGTGGAGACGTTTCTACTCGTAGTGACGTTTCTACCCGTGGAGACGTTTCTACTCGTGGTGACGTTTCTACCCGTGGAGACGTTTCTACCCGTGGAGACGTTTCTACCCGTGGAGACGTTTCTACCCGTGGTGACGTTTCTACCCGTGGAGACGTTTCTACCCGTGGAGACGTTTCTACCCGTGGAGACGTTTCTACTCGTGGAGACGTTTCTACTTATGGAGACGTTTCTACCCGTGGTGACGTTTCTACCCGTGGAGACGTTTCTACCCGTGGAGACGTTTCTACCCGTGGTGACGTTTCTACCCGTGGAGACGTTTCTACCCGTGGAGACGTTTCTACTTATGGAGACGTTTCTACCTGTGGTGACGTTTCTACCTGTGGAGACGTTTCTACTCGTGGAGACGTTTCTACCCGTGGAGACGTTTCTACTTATGGAGACGTTTCTACCCGTGGTGACGTTTCTACCCGTGGAGACGTTTCTACCCGTGGTGACGTTTCTACCCGTGGAGACGTTTCTACTTATGGAGACGTTTCTACCCGTGGTGACGTTTCTACCCGTGGAGACGTTTCTACTTATGGAGACGTTTCTACTTATGGAGACGTTTCTACCCGCGGAGACGTTTCTACTCGCGGAGACGTTTCTACTCGCGGTGACGTTTCTACTCGCGGTGACGTTTCTACTCGTGGAGACGTTTCTACTCGTGGTGACGTTTCTACCCGTGGAGACGTTTCTACCCGTGGAGACGTTTCTACTCGTGGTGACGTTTCTACCCGTGGAGACGTTTCTACTCGTGACGTTTCTACCCGTGGAGACGTTTCTACTCGTGGTGACGTTTCTACCCGTGGAGACGTTTCTACTCGTGACGTTTCTACCCGTGGAGACGTTTCTACCTCTCACATTCTGATGACATTAAGGAGGTGTATCCTATCCAGATACAGATCACATTTTAATACCAGGTGTAAATGGGGTCCTTGTTAACAGGAAGCATACGAATAGAGTTTTGACCCTATGGCTGACCATGTTGCCCATCGTCAATGCCAAACACATTGCCCTGTGTATCACCAGGCTAAACCTGCAACCTACGATCCATAGATGTTTAACAACTTGTAAAGAAAATGGCCATTATGTGCTGACCGTGTGTTTCTCCTCCTCCTCTTTTCTCCTTTTGATCTCAGAGTCCACCATGTTGTAGAACTCGGCCTCTGTCCGTGCAATCAGCTCCTCTGGGTTTTCTTCTCCGCCTGCCTCCCTGTTGTCATCATCCCTGCTCTGCTCCGACCGGCTGCGCTCCTTCAGGCGAATCTCCCGCTGACGAGCCTCCAGGATCTTCTCTCGTTTGGTCTCGCGTTCAAACATCTGACCATGGCAAAGCATCACAAATACAAGTCAAATGCAAGTAAAAGATGGCAAAGGTGTGAAGGTTTAAACAAGAAAATCTACGTAAAGGTAGATTTGATTATAATCATGAAATCAATACATCATTCGCAAATGAATTGTAATACTTGGTATAAACAGTGTAGACAAATGAGACCATGCCCTGTTGCTTCCTGTCACAAATAGGATCTTTGCTTCTTTCAAAGGGTTTCTCTTTGTCTCTCCTGAAGAGGATCAACATGTTTTCTCCATCTTCCTTTCTCTCCTTCCTCCATCTGCCGTTGCCAGAAACTCTTTATCTTTAGCTCCGTTAGCGCTGGAAGAACAGCGCCCTCTTCCTGTTTTGTGCCGTAAAGCAATCCAGCAGATTTCCGGTGGTCACAATGTAAACAATGTAAACACAATGTAACGTTTGGCGGCTGACAGGCTGCTAGTGGTGGAGTTATACTGATGACTCTACATTGATGTGATCCTCATAAGTAATGCCAATACAGCTGCTATGTTGCATTTGTGTTTCTTTAGGCAGCTTCACCAGAAAACACAATCTTATTTCCAATACCAAACGTAGCACTGAATGTAAAATTAGGAAGAGGGTAACAGTTGGTGTGGTGTGCCGGGGTCTTACAGCAGCGACCAGGCTCTTCTCGTTCCTCTGGAGGGTAGATAGTCCAGGGCAGATCTCCAGCAGCGTGGCATTGCCCAGCTGGGAGCCACAAGCCAGGAAGCGCCCATTATCCTGCACCCGAAGGCTGTACAGAGCCTCATCACAAACCTAACAAGAAAAATGTTGGTTTCATGTCATTTACATCAAAATATCTCAACCATGGCTCATCAAAGCCCAACAGTCTGCAGGTTTTCATTCTCACCAAACACTGCAGCAGCTCATTTCACTGATTAGTTCCCCCTCTCTGGTTGCTGAGCTGCTGTACTGTTTGGTTGGAGTAAAAACATGCCAACTTTTTGTCCATGGTCAAAAACCCCTGATTCAAAGTATTGATGATATAATAGTGTGGGGGTGGTGTTAGGTACTTTGAGGCTGAGCGTGGGCTCATTCTGCTTGAAGAGGATGTCCCATACGTCCAGCATGCCGTCCATCTTGATGGTGAAGAATACAGAGGGTCTGACTGGACTCCAGCAGGCGTCTGTCAGGTACGACATTTGGTATCTACAAACAATGTCAGCTTTAAAATAAATCCAATTTAAAATGTGAGCTTCAGATCTGTAAACATGGTTGCACGGCAGCCCCAAGTGGCAGTGGGAGATAACTTATATTGTATGTTGTATTTCTGGGTCGGTTTAGTTGTCCGGTGTATTTCTCATGTATTTGTTGTCTTGTGTGTCTCAGGTTTGTGTGGTGGAGCTTTGTGAATGCAGATGTGTGATTATGACACCAATCTCTTAAAGGACGCTTACTTGGTCCACATGATTGAGGACTCCTTAATGTCTTCAGACCAGATGCGAGCTGTCCAGTCTCCCACGGTGAGGAAGTTCTTGGGGAAGAAGGGGTTTCTTTGCAAGGCGTAAATGGGGCCATGATGACCATCATATGTACACACAATCTTCTCTGCTGGGGTCTTGGCCTTACGGTTGCAAGAGACCACCAGGCCTTGTTCTGTCCCTACCATGAACTTAGTAGGCTGAAGAAACAGAAAAAAGTGATGATTAGATTTCAAACTCTGCCATTGTGTGCAAACTAAATTGAAACTTCATGACACAGGGCAGACCGGGATAGAAACATGACGCTAACTGGCCACCACAACCCACCGAGAGATTCCCCTCATAATATAGAGCAATCTTTCATATCTTTCAAATTCATTTGCCATTTTACATAATGGGGTAATAATTTAAAATTGGATGATTCTCTATCCCACCTTTTTAAGGGGTAAACAGAAATGGTATGAAGCTAGAATACTAAGAGGCAACATGATGCTGATGTACACTGATGTCCGTGTAGCTCTACTCCAGATCATGGTGCTCTCAGATGGCTCACCATGGTAGCCTCAAACTCCAGCGAGATGGCTCCTAAGGCGTTGTCCAGGTTGCCCTCCTTGCTGGGGTCCAACACCAGCCTCTCTGTAGGCTCACTCATCTTCCGGATGTCCCACCACAGCACCTTTCAGTCACAACACAGCACTGCTCATATACTGACACACAGGTTCGGAGTTTCACTCATCATTATGAGATGAAACTTAAAGGGATTAAAGGGAAATTGGGTCGTCGCAGCAGCTGACAATAGGATACAGCAAAGACAAATTGGATAAAAATGAGAATAGAGGAAATGTGAGGTATTAAACAATCAATCAACAGAGAATGAAGACTGGCTGGCTACCTGTCCGTCGGTGGAAGCAGAGAAGGCATCTGTTCCAGTCTTTGATTGCAGCCAGATGATCTTGTACACCGGATCCCGATGACTTTGCTCTACAGAGGAAAACTCCACCGGCTGGCTGCCTCTACGGGTGTCCCAGTAGGCTACATGGACACCAGCACACAATAAAGACAGACAGACAGACAGACAGACAGACAGACAGACAGTCAGTCAGTCAGTCAGTCAGTCAGGAGTTTAGACCGGCTGTCAGCCTTTAAATCACTGCTCAAGAACCATTTGCACAAAAAGTCCTTTTTACACTATTAGTAGTAGTAGTAGTAGTAGTAGTAGCAGCAGTAGTAGCAGTAGTAGCAGTAGCAGTAGCAGCAGCAGCAGCAGCAGTAGTAGTAGTAGTAGTAGTAGTAGTAGTAGCAGTAGCAGTGTTGGAAAATGTTACTGACACCAGAAAGTCAGATCAGCTGTGAGATGGTGAGAGTCACAAAGTGGATTGAGCTCTATGGTGCAGCAGGACCCACCGATCTGCCCGTTGTAGCTGCCTCCAACCAGAGTGTGAGAGTCTTTGGGGTTGTAGTCCAGACAGACGAGAGGAGACACCGGCTTCAATGTCATCTCTGGTTTATTGGGGTTCTCTGGGAAAAGACACAACCATCAGGTTTATATGGTGGACAGAGAAGGGCTTGTAGGTTATGTAGGCAGCTGGCAGGTTGGTACTTGGACCTTTTCGCACCGGGGGAACTAGCCCTGGATAAGGTTCCCCTTGGATAGTTCCTAGACCAAAAAAAGGTTCCAGCTAGCGAGGTAGTACTGTTTAGGGGTCCAGGATCCATTGGGCACAGTTGCAGTACTGAACAACGCTGATTGGTCAATATAAGCTATCGTCACATAGACCAGGGGCCAAATGTATAAACTCTGTGTATATTTACTGTAGAAATCTGTGTACACACAAAACAGGAAACATACCAGTCTTTTGGTCATGTATAAAACCACGTATGTCTGTTCCCACGTGTTTTTTCCTCATACATCTCAATCATCCTGAACTTGTGCGCATGTGCACGAGCCTTCTGACCACGCCCACAATTTACTATAAATGGCTTCCAACACACCCCCAACTGCCTGGTTTACATATAAAGGGTCAGCATTTAGTTTAGTTTGGAGGAGAAACGGCGGAAGCATTTAAGAAGCAATAGAAACGCAATTTTACCGACTGTGAACTTGAAATAATGGTTGATCAAAATGACAGAAGAAAACGCGTATCATTTGGAAGCCTAAGCTCCTGCATTACCAACCAAATGAAACAAGTTGAATGGCAGAACCGAAACCATCTCCCTTTTAAAAGCCCAATGCAACGCTCTACCACAGAGCGCAGGGCTGGTCACCACATTACAGCGTCTGTTGTGATCTGGGGGTTTGGAAATGGCAGCCATGGCTTCAATGCATACCCATTGTCACCTGAGGGTATAAAATATTATATACATAAAAATATTATATATATTACATTTGGGAAACTGGACATCGCTGCAAATTGAATTTGATGTTGGTTGTTCAGCTGCTGTGTGGGAACCTGATGATCTATTACTCAAAGAAATGATGCCACCCCACGCCATGGCTTACTAATGTCCTCTGGTTGTGGGTCAAAGACGCCTGGCTTCTCCCGTATTAACAAGTTGCTGTTGGATTCATCATTTCTTTCTAACCTACTATTGCTCAGTCAAAGAAGGAGGGGTGACTTTTCCACAGATGGACCGTTCCATCTGTAATAATAATAATAATAATAATAATAATAATACACACTATATCCTGCTAACTTGCTCAATCACAGGGTGTCGATGGTTCATGCTGCACACTTTAGCTTTTGGCCAAACACAAATCTAAAAATATACATTTTATTGCTGCTTTTTAAAAAATGTTCTCCCCAGCACAGCAAGAGTTCACCAGTAGAAACCAAGTTATGGTCCTGAAACTATCCATTGGTTGTTGGATGTTGAAGGGTTTAGTGCAGACACATCTCTGTCGATCCTTTAACTCCTTAACCATTACTTTTACATTTGGAAAGACATGCAGGCAGGTTATTGTCTGGTTTGGTCTGGTCTTGGTCTTGACCCCCTTTGGACCTGGTCTTGACTCAAGACTATGGTATTCTTGACTGCAGCAGCTATACATTTGTCTCCTACCGATGTCCCATATGTAGGAGTCACAGCTCATATCTTTCGAGGCTTTCTGGAACTCCAAGCAGGAATAAGCCACGGCCA
Source organism: Hoplostethus atlanticus (assembly GCA_034670405.1). NCBI lineage: Eukaryota > Metazoa > Chordata > Actinopteri > Trachichthyiformes > Trachichthyidae > Hoplostethus > Hoplostethus atlanticus. The sequence goes on along the minus strand of JAXDDX010000341.1, from coordinate 9,720 downwards.
GTTTCCTGCTGCCATCAGGATGCCAGGACAGACCGGTGACGGTGCGCTTCACTTCGTTGGGATCTCTAGAAATGGACACAGATGATGGGGGGCATTAACACAGTGAGAAGCTAAAACTTACCATTGAAATCCAGGATGATGTTACTATTATTAAGAAGAAGAAGAATCCAGGTTACTGGCTTCCCATAGATGAGTACAGCATTGATCAATTCTACAACACGTGGGTGACACTGGCCAATGTCCGATTTTTAATAAAAGGCAAACATCAGCCTCATAAAAATGTGACACTATCCATTACTGAACACACCCTCAACATTCTGTTAGTAATGTAGTAACTAAACTATGTCTTTCAATTCAGGAGACTCTTCAGTCTGGATTGGTCACTTCCTGTGTGGAGAAGATTTCCCACCAGTGACTAAACCGACACCAGAATTTAATGTATGTTGGTGGCAGGCACCTGAAAACGTTGATGGTCTTGGCTGAGGGCTGCTCCTGAGCCTCCTCCACCACCTCCTCATCCTCAAAGTACTCCTGGTAAATGCCAATGGCGTTGTTCTGTTTGATGCAGTGCTCCATGGTCTATATGAGGGAGGGAAGGGAGATGGGAGTGATTACTCTCTCACTTTCACCATGCATCATTATGTTCTAGTGGTTCACTAACTGGATTTGGATATTTTACGTATTGTCACTGATTCTGTCCATGACGCCTGGGTCTGCTCCACCCCTGCCCTTTGCCTCAGAGGCACCTGATACCCTTCAGCGGCCCCCTGCTGCTCCAATTGGCTGCCTGGCCGAGTGACATGGATCGCCACCAGGCGCTCTGCCAACAGTGGCCCCGGGGTCCCTGTTCCGCTCGCCTGGCCCCTTGCCTGACATTAGTTTGCCTTGGGGGTCTACCAGGAGCACAAGGCTGCTGACAACATTGCTCCCCCCAGGCACCTCCCTTTGCAGGTGTACAGGGCATTGCTGACTGGAGGACACCCCGGGGTAATCAATGTCAATCTGAATACGTGTGTGTGTATATATGCTGTCATTTTCTTATTTTTCCTTCTTATTGTCATTTGTTAATCATTTTCACTTATTTCATACTACACACATTCTCTTCATGTCATGCTCTCAACATTCATTCTGTTGTTACTACTGTATTGTTACATAGAGCATTTCACTCTCATACACTATGAATGAGTACAACACTCAACTCCATAAAACGATGCAACTAAAGCCTTTCAGTGCACTCAGTCTTTCAACAGGAGGTGAACAGGATCTTACGCTGCCCAGCTGCAGGATGCTGTTAACGTAGTTCTCGTCTTTTTCCACTTTCTTCCTGAAGCGGATGGTCTGTTCCATCTCTTGGGGATTGACATCTTTGGGCCAACCCCCCTCCACATGGTTTATACCGCGGCTTTCTGACTCAAAGCGCTCTGTATTCACCTGGAGAAGAAGAAGACAGATGGTAGAATACAAGTAGAGCCCAGTTCTTCAGAGACTCTACTTTAGCTTCTGGCTCAAGACATGAGACATAAAACGCTAGAGTGTTATGTGAATAAGTCTGACAATGCATAAGAACTCGACGCAATTCAAAGTCTCAAAATGATTCAGAACCAAACTTCCCATTTCTCTGAAAACTTCATTAATTCAAGGATCCATTTAGTAACGAAGGCTGACTAGCAGCCGGTGGAAACATGAAATACTGTTTGTCGGCAAGGCAACTTGAAAATATCCTTTAATGTGTTTTTATGTGAAGCACATTGAATCTTGCTTGCTGTATAGATAAATGGTGGCTTGCCTTACTGTTTAATCCTCATTCAAGCTGCTCTCGCTCCTCATCCTCACCACCTCAGTTTCTTGGTTCTAGATGAAGCCCTTCATGCCTCTAAATGCTCCCTGAATCCTTCCACTGGGATCAACTTGATCCTGATTTTTGATGTCAAAACTCTCCTAATTTGAAAAACATATTTAGTTTACATCTTATTAAATGAATGAAACATCTTATTTATATCCTATTTTTCTTTGCTGTGTCCTTTTATCTGCTGCTGCAACAACCCAGTTAAGGGGTTATAACGGGTTATAGAAGGTTTTCATCGGTATGCATCATGTCACCGGTCCTCTCTACATACTTGCTCGCTCTCCAAACCCTCCGTGGTCTGAAACCCGCCTATCTGACAGGCCAGTTACAATTCTCATCATCGTCCCATAACACCATCCTGTTGAACGAGTTAAACCCCCAGGGACTGAATGAGTTGGACAGTTCCATCTCTCTGCCTTCAAGGACTCGACACACGAGCGACTGTCAGTGTAGACAGGACAATGTTTTGACTGCTTTTAATGGTTGTTGTTGCATTACTGTTGTTATTGTGTTTTCTTATCTTGCCTCCCTGTTTTTACTATTAACTGTAGTAGTAGTATAATCCTTCTATTATTGTTGTTATTATTATTAATATTAATAATAATAAAAAAGATTAGATAAATTTACACCAATCTAATCTAATCTAATCTAATCTAATGTAATCCAGTGGTTCTCAATCCTGGTCCTCCAGTACCACCACCCTGCAGGTTTTCATTCTAGCCATGTAAAGAGGGACTGGTTTACACTACCTGTTAGGATCTACTCTACTCTACTCTAACGATAAGGGCTGTTTACCTCGTGCTCAGACATCTCCTGTGAACACTGTGTGGCCACGTCACCAGGGTCTCTCTGGAGGAAGTTGGCGGCCAGCGGCGGGTCGGGGGGAATGTCCACCAACAGCTCAGCAGGCCGGTCACAGAAGTTGCACTGGCGGCCAAAGTCACTGCGCTTCTTGGTGTAGATGTAGACGATCTCCATGCCTGGTCTGCTTTCACTAGCCGAGTTAGTGGCTGGAAACAAAACATAATTTGATGCTGACTTTTTCTTTAAAACACAATATCTTCATTTAACTTACATCAGTTTGATACTGATACTACCATGACCTGCAAATACATGTAATGTATCAAATATACTATAAAGAAGCTGCTTTCATTTTATTGAAATGTAATTTATTTTTGGAGTCCAAAATTGTCAGGAGTTGCAACCACAGTCAATTCACATAGATCACTTGATCGCTTCTCATTGAGACTGAACCAAATGAACTAAGAAATATTGCAAACATAATTATTACTGACATCATTCTAAAAATCATTTTACACTTTAGATTTTTTGATTTCTTCTTTCTCTCTATACAAATATTTGTTTGAAAACATTAAAAAGTTACATGTATTTTACACACTACAAGCGAAACAAATTATTTAGGGCAGTGGTGTCCAGTAAACCAAACCGCTGATTGATTGATTGATTGATTGATTACCCTCAACCAGTTCATCCAGAACTGATCGCCTCCCTGTAGCGTCTCGATCAGGATTGGACACGGACACGAACTGTTGATTTCTTACAAATTAACTGGCGACACCTTGTGGCAAAAGACGGTACTGCTTGGTTACTACTGACTGTCCTTCGTGAGAAATGATTAGTAGTCCTCGTTCAATAAGCAGGACAGCCGACAGGGTGAATCAAGACCACTGTATAGTACACTGACTATACTGTAGAGACCACCTTGTGCTACCACACTCTGGATAGATAACCAGCTACCTAACCAGCTACCTAACCAGTTAACCAGTTAACCAGTTAACCCATCTCCACGCCTACCTGTCTGTTCCTTTGAAGATGGAAGGCAGTTGAAGTAAAGTCGAGGTTCGCTAACTTTCACTTCCTGACACTGTTTTGGTCCACATATCAAGCGCCGTGGTTTACGGTATCCTAGCAACACTGCAAACCCGGCTGAGTTTACAGTATCCTAGCAACGTAACGTCGTTGCGTCACTTAAATAGTCGATTACTGATTACTAACATCATCTGGCTAGCTATTCGATAAAGAAACCTGAACTATTCCTATTACTTACTTACTATACTATATACTTACTATATTACTTACTATTACTATACTGTTTCTATAATATTACTATAATATTACTAGAGGGACTTATAGTATATCAGGGCTAGGATAATGCGTTTATAGTGAGATCATGGTAGACCTACCTTATATTTGTATCTCTTATGGTATCGCTATAATATTCCTATAATATTCCTATAGTATTTCTATACTATTACTATAAGGACTTGTCTAAGAATCCAGAATCGTCTTGTATTGTTTAACGTTTTCTTTATTTTTTCTTGTTTAAATTTGTATCTACCTTGATTTTATTTATTCAATTGCACTCTGCACTTTACAACTTGTCTGTTGTTATTCTATAAAGGGGTCTGCTACTGTCTAGTCTTTTTATATTGTGGAAGGATCGCCAAATTCATCATTCAACGACGTTATACATCTGATAGTAACATGTTATTTATTATATCTGTTTGCAGCAAAGCAGGAATTTGTCTGTGAACCAGAAACAATGGGCTTCATCTTTCAGGGACGATATAATCTTTAATATAAGCTGCTCATGATCAGCCAATAAGCATGAAACAATGTGACGTCGGCCTGTTGAGTTGAACCTGCTGGAGTTGGAGAAGGGACGTTCTGGATGGTCTCCAGCAAGTCTTACAGTACTGCAGCTCTTATTTTGAAAGAACAGTGCCATGTTGCTTATTCAGAACAAGAGATTTGATGCCTGAATGCTTTAAAGCTCTTTTTTTCAGCCTGTAGTGACCCAACATCATAATGCCTGTTGGCAAAATTATGGGATTTCTTTGTTGTTGTTGATATCCTGAACATGGACCAACCCTTCAGTCCAACACCTTTGTCTTCTCAGGTCTCGGATACACTGCAGCAAAGCTGAGCAGATGTTGTGCTCCAGTGTGACGAGACTCCAGACTGACCCAGGACCAGGGGGAACAACCAGTCAAAATGAAGGGAAAGGCAAGAGGCACGTCCATACATCAGCTCTCCTCCAGGCTACCCAGCAGCCACCGGGGCAACACGCCACAAGCCAATCAAATTGCACTTAATAACACAAGTACACAATCTAGTACACTTATAATACGTTTAACCTTATAACCAGGAAGTCCCTCTGACATTAAAAATCTTGTTTTCAAGAGACTCGACCAAGAAAGCAGCGTCAAGGTAAACACAGAAAATGTATATGAGGAAAATCATATATCCAATAGCAGAGCAGCAGGATCAGAGGCATGAACACAACTTCCACAGCTCCTTTAATAGTCTATTGACACTCTGACCTCTGACCTTTCACCTCCTTACTATTAATTTCTCGTAATGTTGGTGATGTAGGAATTGCAGGTTATCAGTGGAGGTTTCTGTGCGTAAAGCTAAAAGACTAGAATGTAAATGTCCTTGTTGTTTTACAGTAGTAAAAAAAATATATATTTATTGGCACTTCCTTAAACTAAACCAACCTAACCCCCTCCTGTCCGCCAGGAGGCGCTCTCTGTCCCCCCGCTTCCCCCTGCAACACGAACCACGTTGATCCGGAACTCAGTCGCTCTGTTTACTTTCCCGCTTGCTGTCTTTGTTCGGTGGGAGGCAGAAGTGCGGAGAAAAGGAGGAAAATGTGCGCCGTGCAGCAGCTGAGGGAGTCGGTGCACGAGCGGATCAGCGCCGCTGCGGAAGACGTTCTGCTGGTGATGGGAAAAGGGAAAGAAACGAGTGAAGCCCCGGTACTGAGAGCGCTGCTTACCGAGCGGCTAACGGCGGCGGCGGAGGAGATTTACGGGCTGTTTGAGAAAACCGTGGCGGAGTACGAAGACAGAGTTTACCGTTCAGAACAAGAGATCTGCCGCCAGAGGAAGCTGCTCAATATCGTGTTGAAACCCGAAGTGAAGCTACACAGAGCAGGTTAGTCCACCCGAACAGTCCCGAAGCAGCGGCTACAGGCACCAGGGTCAAGTTAGCCTGAATACGAATGTAGGACTTCCGGTCACAGGTTTCAAAATAAAGCCCTCATCCTGGAAAATATTACTGTTGCTGTTGGCAGCTGCGAGAAAAACATCTGAACGCTGCTGAGGTGAACGATGCCAACGGTGGCCGTAATATGCCTGTTTTCCAGTGTGGAATTGGGGCTTGCACTGTGGTGGGGAAATCCTAAACAGCTTTTCTTAATCTGTATGTCTGTTTCATCCTTACCTCCAGATGGTCCACAGCTGCTGGTCAGTAGAGAAGAGGTTCCCCCTGAGCAGCAGCAGTGGAGCCCCAGTCTGGACCAGGAGGACCCAGAGCCCCCACACATTAAAGAGGAACAGGAGGAACTCTGGACCAGTCAGGAGGGAGAGCAGCTTCAAGGACTGGAGGAGGCTGATATCACCAAGTTCCCATTCACTCCTGTCCCTGTGAAGAGTGAAGATGATGAAGAGGAACCTCAGTCCTCACAGCTTCATCAAAGCCAAAGTGAGGAGAACAGAGAGGCAGAGCCTCTAGCCAGCACCTCAACTGAACAGATGAAAACAGAAGCTGATGGAGAGGACTGTGGAGGACCAGAACCAGCCAGTAACTTAGATCCAGCTAGTGATTTACAACCAACTAGTGATGACCAGCTCCTCTCTTCACACTGTTCTGAAACTGAGACTGCAGACAGTGATGATGATTGGAAGGAGAAGAGGGAACATCAGTCTGAATTAGACTCAATGAAAACCAAAGCGATTCTTCTAAGTGATGTGGGATCTCATACTGGGGAGACTCCTTTAATCTGCTTACTTTGTGGCAAAAGCTTCAGCCGAAAAGACCATCTGAAGAGACACATGAGACTCCACACAGGGGAGAAACCATTTAGTTGCTCAGTTTGTGGTAAAGGATTTCAACAGGAGGGAAACTTACAAGTACACATGAGAAGCCATTCAGGGGAGAGACCCTATATTTGCTCATTTTGCGGGAAAGGATTCAGCCTTCATGTAGGCGTCATTACACACATGAGAATTCATACTGGGGAGAAACCTTTCAGCTGCTCTTTTTGTAACAAAAGTTTTAGTCAGAGTGGAGCAATGCGTAGACACATGAGAATCCACACTGGGGAGAAACCCTTCATTTGCTCAGTTTGTAGTAAAAGTTTTACTGAAATGGGATGTCTGAAGAAACACATGAGATTCCATACAGGTGAGAAACCATACAGTTGTAGTGTTTGTGGGAAAAGCTATTATTGTCGGTCAAATATTAGGAGGCATAAGTGTGTCGGTGAGAGCAGTAATGGTAAAATGAACTAGAGACTCCTCATGATATTCATTGCCTTGTTCCTCATACATGGATAACTGAGTTAGCAGTCAGCCACAGCTCCTTCAACGCTGTCTTAGAGTTGACTGGATTATGATCTGACCTTAAAGCTTATCCATGGACTCATTTCCAGACGTGGCTGTGCCAATAGATCAAGATGCTATCACCATTAGACAGGCTTCGAGAAGAGATCACCGAGATCCTTTGGTGTTTATTTGGTGTTTACTTTGGGATTATTTACACTTTACCAGTTTGAAGAAGATTTTTAGATTTAATTTTGATCTGCATCCTCTTTGGGCCACTGGCTCTGAGAATGGAAGTCAGAAGAAATCCTAGGCGGTGGGCTCATACATTCATACTGCAGCTGAAAGTAGCTCCATTTAGCCAAGGTGCCAAGCCAGCCAGTCGTATGACTTGTTCTCGACTCACGTTCCCTTTTATTTATAATCAAGCAGATTAACAAGATCATTTGAAGCCGCATCATATCAACCTAGACGGATTAAACGACGTAGGAGGAAGAAACGCCAAACCCCTCTAGTCAATGTTGGGGTTCGAATCTGATGCGGCTCATGCACAGATTGAATGAACTTTAACTGGACGCATGATTAAATAGAAAATACAATGAAGTTCATGGAATAAAATATTGTAAACAAAGAAATATTTAGCAGCCTGCAAGTAATTAGAATCAATAAATGAGGATTGTTTTCATATTGAAGTGAAACTTCGGTCATCTTTAATTCAACATGTTATAAATCAACATTTACCCCACAAACAGATTAAGAAACTTTCGTCACATTTTCACCATTTGATTTTCTTTGCACATATTTATTCTTTTAATTGTTCAGTAATGTTTTCAGTACATTAATTCTTCTTTTAAAGTCAGTAATGTCTCCCAGAGTTCAGGTTCAGGGAATAGGTGTGGGGGGGTGGTCTGGTTTCTCAGAGGCTGACTCACTCAACGCTGCTAGTAAAAACTATTCCAGCTTTGTATCAGCCTGCTTGTGTTTTACACGTCTCATTCATGTATCTTGCTGTTTATTGACCTTGTGCTTTGCCAACTCTGCAGCCCTGCTAACGTTCAGTCTTGTCTACAATAGATATGACCTCCTGTTACATGTTGTGTGTCAACACCAGGTAACCAGGTCAGACTCCTTGGCCGCCCGTTGCATTTGTTGAATTAAAAATATTTTGGTTCTGTACATTTAAAAAAGTCGTTTGATGAATTGAGGTCTTTACTGGAGTCTTGACAGAATGCCATGTCAACCTCTCCATGTCAACCTCAGCAAATCCCCTGCTGGGACCCATGTAGTCTCTGCTCGGGTCTAAGTACTTCCATGGACACTCAAATTCTTGAATCCCAAGAAAACATTGTGTTGAATAAAAATGTTTAAACATTCAGAGTCAAGTCAAGTTGTGATTTACCAAAGTATATTTAATAACAAAAAGCTGAGCTCAGGAGAGAGGTACACACAAGGTAGGGTCTGCAGCTCTGCCAGAGAAACGTCTGAACAGATTATAAAACAAAGGGAGGACAAGGGGGCTAGTTTCTAAACTACAAGGTCATGCTAACCGCTAGTCTGAACAATCTGATCAGGAGCATGGGTGAAGGACTTTCTCACGAGACAGGCCTTCTATTATATCTAAACACAATCCATACAGTCATATAGGAACATAAAGATAATGAAGCGTGCATCCAGGATCTGAGTCACACCAGCTTTTAAACAGTTCATCATGTCATACTAACAAGAATCATACAGGGTACATAGAAATACAAGATACAATAGAATCACGAGATACAATAAATTCTTCCACACATTGACAGAGTTATGCACGGTTTGAGGCTAGCAACAACAGCGCTAGCTCGCCGGCTAACAACATCACCGTTAGCGCAACCGGAGTGAGTTCTACCGCTGGGGATGAACACACACTCTCTGTGAGCGAGCACAGTGTGAGGAGGGCTCTGACGAGGGTGAACACCAGGAAAGCTGCTGGTCCAGATGGCATATCTGGGTGAGTACTGAAGACCTGTGCTAATAAGCTAGCTCCAGTGTTCACCACTATATTCAACATCTCCCTGGCTGTCTGTGGTCCCCGCCTGCTTCAAGAGATCCACTATTGTCCCTGTGCCCAAGAATGCTTCTCCAGCATGCTTGAATGACTACCGACCGGTGGCCCTCACCTCGGTGGTCATGAAATGCTTCGAGAGGCTGATTAAGGACTACATCTGCGCCTTCCTCCCTTGCTCCATGGACCCGCTGCAGTTTGCTTATCGTCCAAACAGATCCACGGATGATGCTGTCTCCCAGGTACTGCACACCACACTCTCTCATCTGGACAGCTGGAACGGGGGCTATGTGAGACTGCTGTTCATTGATTATAGTTCAGCTTTCAATACCATAGTCCCACCAGACTGGCTGGCAAGCTGATTGAGCTGGGACTGAACACCCCCCTGTGTGCCTGGATCCTGGACTTCCTGACCACCAGGCCCCAGGTGGTCAGGGTGGGCAGACACACCTCCAACCCCCTCACCCTGAACACAGGATCCCCCC
>JAXDDX010000340.1:0-168050 GCA_034670405.1 Hoplostethus atlanticus | reverse complement strand
CAGCTGATCGGGGTGGTATAGCAGAGCAGAACAGGTGAGGGGGGGATTTAGACCTTCTTTACACATTTAACATGCATCTCATATCCTGATTGTGTCTAGAGCTGATGTTGCTGGATTATATTTACAAATGGCATTAAAGTCCCACCATAATCACCATGATATATTAAACATAAGAGGTTATAAAGTGAATGAATGTATTAATTAGCACATATTTCTATGCCAACATTCTTGTCTTCACATAACACATGGGTGGTATTAATACCTTCATAGTCTGAAAGTACTGTTTCTAGAAAATCAGTTTTTACTCATTCATGGATGCAGCAGGGTGCTCCAACATCCAATCAGATCATCTGCTGGTGGTGTAGGTATGATCATGTTTCCATCATGTATTGTTCTTGAGTTATGATACAAGAATGATGTCTACACAAGGACAGACAGACAGACAGACATCACCATGACGTCATAATGACCCACATACCATATACCATGGCAGTGGGTCACAGTAAAAACGTGTCTTGTGTTTAGATTATGTCTAGATCTGATGTAGCTGGATTACATTTATACTTGGTATTAAAATGCACCTTGCTTTACACGTTCAATTCCCATCTCTCCAAAACGCAGATTGTCACACACATCACTTCCTTTTGTAATATTTATGTCTTTTGAAACTGTCAGTAAACGCCTCATCTCACTTGTTCCCCTTTCATCAGTATCCTGACAATTGGCGTGTGCATCTGTCTGCTGAAAGTTTATTGCTGTTTATGTGGAGGTTAAATGTTGATTGAGGATGCATTTCATTGACACTTTGGTGTTAATGTGGTCATATTTGTCACTGATCTTCAGTGCCTCATCCAGTAACACCTGGAGTGGATGCATTTTTTTGCTATCAGATTACAATCCGATCACCCAGGATGCATGTTAATGCCATTGTATTAAAAATAACAACTCAACATGAAGACCTTAACCGGATTACGGCCCATACCTGGGTTATGGCGTGCATGTAAACGTAACCACTGTCTGTGCGCCTCATTGCCTGTTGCCTTAAATATTTTCTTTGTATTATTTTTCAACCTCAGTCATTCATCAAAAACCTTCACAACAGTGCGTGGATTGGTCTGTCTGATCAGGAAACAGAAGGTGTGTGGAAGTGGGTAGATGGATCAAATCTGAACAATGGGTAAGAAACTGATTCAGGATGTGGCCGTCTTTCTGTTATGATACCACAAGGTTAGACCCAAAAGCAGAACCGAAACACGGAGTTGAATGAACAATGGTTTATTGTGAAGGGGAGACCGGGGGGGTAGGCAGGAGCGGAGATAGTGGACAGAGCTGGAGGCGGAAGCAGGGTGAGCCGGAGGGACTGGTGGCGAGCGTGGCAGGCAGATGAAGAGCAGGTAGACAGGCAGGGAGAAAGGCGGTATGGCTGGGTACGGGTGGAGATCCTGGGATGAGGAGAGACACAGTTAGTGAAGACAGAATTCACAAGGCTTAGGAAATACTTCGTTTGTAGTAGTAGAAGTAGGCCGGGACCGTGAGCTAACCACACTGGCTGAATCAACGATCTGGCGAAGAATTACTGGAAAACCGGGGAATATATATTGGACGCTTGATGAGTAGATGGAGATCAGGTGTGCGGAGTGGAAACAGGTGGACGGGAGAACGGTGACGAGCTGAGGAGGAGCCGGGGTCGGAAAGCCACGCCCGCCAATACATACACACACAGACAGACAGACACAGACAGGTAGAGACACACAGGAGGCACGGCAGAGACCGTGACACTTTCTGTGACCCACAACTAAGATGCTTCAGGATGACATGTTGGCAAAATAAAATAAAAGGTTTTTTGTGTTGCTTTTCTTTTGTAATATTTATTCACGATGATTCTGATTTTGTAATAGATCACACCCCTTCCTCATTTTTTAGCTCCTCATGCTATTAACTTTGCACCACTGCAGATAGCTGATAGACTTAGAAATAGAAATAGACCTGCCTGAGACACACATATAGTACAGGCATGTATGTAATTATGTCACTACATCATTGTCAGTATGTCCTTGCACCGATGTTACAGTCAAATTCCTGTGTCAAAATTTTTGATTGTAATGATCTTAAATCTAGCCCTTTACAGAGGGAGATGCCCCCTTTGGCTGACAGATGCATGTTAAGAATGCAGCTTTTTAAGCAAGTTAAAAAATTAAGTTCTAATAATAATCAAATATATTGGCGCTGCAATGACCCTTCTGTATCTAAAATAGGTTCTGGGCATCAGGTGAGCCTAATGATAGCGGAGGACGAGAAGACTGTGCGTACTTAATAAAAGCATTGGACACATGGAACGATGAGCCTTGTTCTACCAAACGGCGTTGGATGTGTGAGCGGTAGGATCCAATTCATCCAGTTGTGATCCGAAATCACATCCTCATCTGCTCCTCCTCTGACAGCAGGAGCGGTTATATAGTTGTATGCCTAATGAAAGCTATATGAATGATTTTGTAATGCCAACTCTTGACTTGGGAGAACATTTCTGTTTTTAATGTAATATTGTCTCTGCTTTTGAAGTAAATAAAGTCTATACTGTGTCAAGCTTACCATTGTTAAGGGTCCGTCTGTATTGATGTGTAGTCCTTTGAGATGAGGAGTGTGGAGGTTCTCAAATCCTTTACAGCAAAACTGAAGCAGCCTTTTTGATTTGCATGTTTTCCCTAGATAAACATTTTTAAAAATGTAACCTCGGTCACATATGAAGACCTGTTTGGATTATGTGAATAGTTGATTCTTGACCAAAATACCACATGGAGCCTCATAACGTCGAGGTGATTTTTGACTAATTAGTCAGAAAATAATACATGAAAATCCCATTGAAACTGATAACTGCAACGTCTAGTATACTGTAGATGTAGCTATGAGAAAGAACAATCATAAATACAGTTATGAGAGAAAGAAAACTACAACGTTGCTTTCATACCTTCAAGTTCACTTTATTTTAAAGTCAAGTGGGCCATTCAATCCACTTTTGTATTTCACTGTTTGGTTGATATTTGTCTATTGACAAACTGTAAAAAAGCATAGCATGGATTTGAGGTTATAAAATACATTCACATATCTGGAACTGTACAGCACACTGACTGAATCATTGGCAGAGTATAGCTGATTGGTCACATCATGCACACCCTTTAAAAAAAAAAAAGGAAAATATTTTATATAATTATTTTATTGCAAAATATGTATATTATGTGTGTATGTGTATTTTCTGAGATGCCCATTTAGTCTCTATAGGTCTAGAATAGGACGGAGTGAGCCATCCTTTCTGGGAATGAGGAGTAAAAACCCTCCTGGATTTTTTATTGCCCCTTTGTCCAATAAAGTGGAGATTTTGTGCTTGAAAACCTGAGCTGAATCTCCATTGGTCACTGAAGTCAACAAACTGTTGAACCTGGGTGGTTTCACAGCAAATTGTAGCCTGTATCCTCTTGACACAGTGGACAAGACCCAGGGGTGAACTGCAGAGAAGTGGACCCACTGTTATCCCTTTCCCCACACGAGGAGTAATGGCTCCCTCTTCTGGGTTCATGGAGGAGTGATCCTCATTTATATTTGTTGCTAAAGTGGGGGAATACTGCACCCTCTCCACAAAGCTGAGGATTTCTGGAAATCTGTTCTCGGGACACATGGTTGCCCACCACTAAAATAACCTCATCCTTACAGTCAAGAAAAGTGGTTGTTCAACAACATCATGATCCTAAGTCTAAATCTACTCAAGAATAACTCAGGCAGAAGAATTAGTGTTTTGGATTGGCCAAGTCAAAGTCCTGACCTAAATCCAATTGAGATGCTGTGTTGGGACATGAAGCTTCATGTGAGACCTCAAACCTCACTGAGGTGGTTGAGTTCTGTAAGGAGGAGTGGGAGAACATCCATCCAGGAAGATGCCAGAGACTGATCACTGATCAAGTTCAAGTTCAGTCAAGTCAAGTTTATTGTCATTTCAGCTATACATGTAGCACATACAGCCAAACGCAATGTTGTTCCTCACATGACCAAGGTGCAAAAAGCAGAACATAAGACATGACATATAATACAACCAATATAATAAATAAAAGAATAAAATATATAGTAATAAAACAATGTGCTGGGTAGTGGTGTCAAGTGTAAAGTGTCAAGTGTAAAGTGACCCGTGTAGGGTGTGTGTGTGCATGCATGTGTGTCAAATAAGGCATGTATGTTTTTTAGGTAGCAGTGAGGTGATGAGCAGTCTGACAGCCTGGGGGAAGGAGCTTTTGCGCATCCTGGTGGTGCTGGCTTTAATGCTGCAGTACCTCCTGCCAGACTGCAGGGGGTCAAAGAGTCTGTGGAGGGGTGGGAAGAGTCCCCTACGATGCTGGAGGCTTTCCGTAGGCATTTTTCCCAGTAAGTGTCCTGGATAGGGGGAGAGAGACCCCTATGATGCCCTCTGCCGTCCTCACAATCCAGCCACAAACTGTTTGCCCACTTCCCAGGCACTACAGGTCTCTTTGTTCCAGGACCAGCAGGCTCAGGAACAGCTTCTTCCCCTCAGCTGTCACCTTGCTGAACTCGGCACCACGATGATAGCAGAAGCCTCCCCCCTATACTATTTATCTATATTTTTTGCACTATACATACCTTACACCATTTATTTTGTACCCTGTTTAGAATATCATTATTATTTATACTGTACATATCTAGAGTATTCATTTCAAACTTTTCATAGTGTCAATATTGTCCATACTGTATATATATCTTAGCATATTCATATCTATCCCTTACTGTTTATTTAATATTTATATTAACACACTATATATATGCACATACTCTGCACTTTACTGCTTTTTGCACTTCTGGTTAGATGCCAAACTGCATTTCGTTGTCTCAGTACTTGTACAATAAAATTGAATCTAATCTAATCTAATCTAATCTAATCTAATATATTTAGTAGTATGCAGTACACCAAGACAAATTCATTGAAAGTGTCATTGTTGACCAAGATTTTATGGACTTTTCCTAGGAATGTTGTCCTCATTGGAAATTTTGGTTAGCAATATGCAATATTAGAGCTGTTATAATAAGTACTAGTTCAGTGTCCACCATGCAATACTCCAGAGAGTAAATTACTACACATATAAGACATTCTGTTCTGAAAGACTACACATGTTTTGTAAAAATCATTATTTTTGCAAGATATTGAGTGTTTCCACTACATACATTGCATCTACGGTTTTGGAATTGCCTGAAAGAAAATTTGATTGATTGATGGAGTATTCCCCTACCTATTTTGAACATCTAAAAAAATAAATGATGAAAGAGCAACAAGCTCAACTATAATGCCAAAACCAACACAGTAACTGCTCTTTACTGGCCTAGGTAAATGCTTTTCCATTTGTTGAACCTTATATGGAGATTCTGTAGCCTTTCTGTAATATGTTGTTTCATTTATTATTTAATTATTTTGTTAACTGTTCATTTTACTTAATTTTACTTAAATGGGTTTTAAGTAAGTGCTTTTTTTGCTTGAATGGAGAGTTTTAGTGTCACATGGTCTAAATGCTGTTTCAGAGGTCTTCACACCCTGCCAAGAAACAATTCTGGGTCACTAAACCACTGATCTGCAAATGTGGCCTAACTTCAACACCTATTCAAGTTAGGTTACATTTGACCTACTCATATATTGTACATCAAACAGATTCCAGAAGTTTAGAGGCAAGACAAGGAAGTGAAGCAAAAAAGGGGAAGGTCAGGAATGATCGTTCATCAACAGGACATAATCTGACAATCTGATAATCTGTATTTCATCCCATAAGGTTCAACAATAATTACATGAGACATACAAACAAAGATGTAGCAATAAATGAAACCAAATGCTGCTTGTCCTCAGGTTGTGATGAATGAAATGATTGTTTTGCTGACATCATGCCACTGTATCAACATTAAAGTCCGTTTGACCAGAATCTCTCCGTTTTGAAACTGACCGACAATGATACCCAGTTTTTCCATGGCTCATGACTTGGATAACAGTAAATGAAAGTGACACTGATTGCCCCTTTATATTTCATTGTGTATGCATGTCTCAAGCTGATTCGGAGGTGTTTCATTTGAGTAGCTACATATCGGATGTAGAGATTATAATTGGAAGGAGATAAAGACTGAGGAACTTTGGTAAGGGCTCTTTTATTTCTTTTATTATCTGAAGACAGCACATTTAAATGGCTTTCCTTTACATTAATGAAATAAAGACTTTTAAAGGGTAAAAAATTACAAGTTCTTTAGAGACACTTTCAGCAAGAAAATACATTTGATGTGGGATTTTTACCTGATATTTGGGCGGGACAGTCTTACTAGAGGTTAACAGATCTGCTGCTTACATTTCAACATATCATGTTAAAATTAGGATTCACAGGATTTTTCCAGTATTTCAAAGTGATCCAACAAGTATGAAGAAATCTACAATGACAACCATGGATTTTGACGACAGTGTAAATGAATACAGGCCACAGAGGGCAGCGCAACTTTCAGGTATCATAAATATATGCACTGCTAAAATCACACAAATGTAGACATAGACTTTTCATACACGTGATCATACTAGCTACTGTAAGGACATTTTTTGTTTGTTTTCTAAGCCAGTGACTTGTATGATTTAGGGGATGGGTTTAGAGAGAGGCGTCGAAGACGTGCTGCAGTGTGTCTGGGGTCGCTATGTCTTCTCCTTCTGGCTGGAATCATAGGCCTGGTGACACACTGTAAGTTTCACATTGTCTTTCTCAGTCTGTTGTTTAAATCCGTTACTGGCCATCATCATTATTAGGATGTGCTTTATCGTGTGATGTTCAATACATTATGCATTTGTCATTCTGCAGATTCCCAAGGAGAAAGAAACCAACAAATAAGTTACAGCTACAGAGAGACTACAAAGAGAAACCAGTTACAGACCAGTTACAACAACCTGGGTGAAGAGATAGACCAGTTACAGACCGGTTACAACAACATGACTAAAGAGAGAAACCAGTTACAGACCAGATACAACAACATGACTGAAGAGAGAGACCAGTTACAGACCAGATACAACAACATGACTGAAAAGAGAGACCAGTTACAGATCACTTACAACAACATTATTAAAGAGAGAGACCAGTTACAGAGCAGCTACAACAACCTGGCTACAGAGAAAGACCAGTTACAAACCAATAACAACAAACTGACTACAGAGAGAGACCAGATACAGAGCAGTTACAATAACCTGGTTACAGAGAGACACCAGTTACAGACCAGTTACAACAACCTGGGTACAGAGAGAGACCAGTTACAGACCAGTTACCACGACCTGACGAGAGAGAGAGACCAGTTACAGACCAGTTACCACGACCTGACGAGAGAGAGAGACCAGTTACAGGGCAGTTACAACAACCTGACCAGAGAGAGAAACCAGTTACAGGGCAGTTACAACAACCTGGGTAAAGAAAGAGACCAGTTACAGACCAGATACACCAACCTGGCTACAGAGAGAGACCAGTTACATGCCAGTTTCAACAACCTGGGTGAAGAAAGAGACCAGTTACAGACCAGATACACCAACCTGGCTACAGAAAGAGACCAGTTACAGGCCAGTTACAACAACCTGGGTGAAGAAAGAGACGGGTTACAGACCAGATTCAACAACCTGGCTACAGAGAGAGACCAGTTACAGACCAGATACACCAACCTGGCTACAGAGAGAGACCAGTTACAGACCATATTCAACAATCTGGCTACAGAGAGAGACCAGTTACAGACCAGATACACCAACCTGGCTACAGAGAGAGACCAGTTACAGACCAGTTACAACAACCTGGGTGAAGAAAGAGAGCAATTACAGACCAGATACACCAACCTGTCTACAGAGAGAGACCAGTTACAGACCAGTTATAATAACCTGGGTGAAGAAAGAGACCAGTTACAGACCAGATTCAACAACCTGACTACAGCGAGAGACCAGCTGCAAGGGGTGATCCAAAGGCCGAATGAGAAGATAAGAGGCATGAACAATAGACACAATACTTTGCTGTTATTCAAATGAACGTTGATTCTGTTTTAGATAGATAGATAGATAGATAGATAGATAGATAGATAGATAGATAGATAGATAGATAGATAGATAGATAGATAGATAGATAGATACTTTGCTGTTATTCAAATAAACGTTGCTTCTGTTTTACTGTGTCTCCAAATGCTTCAGGGCAACAGCAGTGTTTGCTCTCGGGGTCATTGTAACCAGCTGAATTCAAATCTGTATCTACCATATGTTCTTATGTTGCAATCATCTGGGCCATATAATTATGGATCTTAAACACATACCAAACCATGTGAATAATTCACATCCTAACCTCTTGGTTTTCTAGACCTGGAAAGGTGCCCGCAGGGATGGAGCAAATTTGGCAGCAGTTGTTACTTCACCTCTACAGACAGTAAAAGCTGGGGGGAGAGCAGGCAGGACTGTCTGAGGAGAGGAGCTGACCTGGTCATCATCAATAGCACAGCAGAACAGGTGAGGGGGGGATTTCCACCTTCTTTACACATTTACATTCCACCTATTATTTGTTGTCTTATGCTGCGTCGCAAATTGCAGTGAGCTGGAATGAGGTAAAACCATGAAACTTGGCCCAATAACTGGAAATGATGTGCAAATGCTTCCCAAGAAACATGAGCCCAATCGGCCAGATGGTGGCGCTGTAATTAAGGCCCAAAAACGCAATTTTGGAAAAGCCACACCCCTCACACCGTGACTCCGATTGACTTGAAATTTGACACACGTTCAGCTCAATGTGCTCTACAAAAAAGCCTCAAGAACCACTAAAGTCCGCTAAACCACTAAAGACTAGATTTTCCGCCATTTTTAATTTTTTGAAAACACATTTTTGACATCTCCTCCTAAACTATAGGTCCGATTGCTACCACATTTTCTGTGAATCAGTATTGGACCAAGCTTAGCAAAAGTTGCATGAAGCTTGTTGATATCATATTTAGTTATTGATATTGACCAATGAACTTCAAAAAGGGCGTCGCTCAGCACATAAATAGACCAAAGTCAACAACCCTTTGGCCAATCATCACAAAACTTGCATGATATGTCCACATAAGTACCTGAAACATACCCTGACAGTTTCATTAAAATCGACCACTAGGGGGCGCTACAAATGCAAAACATGTGCGTGACATAACACAAATAAGACTATAAATCAGAAATTGTTTGTCCAATCATTACAAAACTCACAGGGTATGTTTGATAATAATGTTGAACCACGTGTGTAAAACTATTTTGAAATTGATCAATAGGGGGCGCTGTAATTATGGCCCAAAAACACGATTTTGGAAAGGCCACACCCCTCACACCGTGACTCCGATTGACTTGAAATTTGACACACAAGTCCAGCTCAATGTGCTCTACATAACGGCCTCAAAAACCACAACTGGCCAGGTGACAAAATCTTCCGCTATTTTGATTTTTTTTTAAAACACATTTTTGACATCTATCTATCTATCTATAAGAACTTAACCGGATTACGGTCCATAGCTGGGTTACTGTGTGCATGTAAACATAGCCACTGTCTGCGCGTCTCATTGCGTGCTGCCTAAAATATTTTCTTTGTGTTATTTTTCAACCTCAGTCATTCATCAAAAACCTTCACTACAACGTGTGGATTGGTCTGTCTGATCAGGAAACAGAAGGGGTGTGGAAGTGGGTAGATGGATCAAGTCTGAACAATGGGTAAGAAACTAATTCAGGATGTGGTCGTCTTTCTGTGACCCACAACTAAGATGCTTCAGGATGACATGTTGGCAAAATAAAATAATTTTTCTGTTGCTTTTCTTTTGTAATATTTATTCAGGATGATTCTGATTTTGTAATAAATCAGACCCCTTCCTCATTTTTTAGCTCCTCATGCTATTAACTTTGCACCACTGCAGATAGCTGATAGACTTAGAAATAGAAATAGACCTGCCTGAGACACACATATAGTACAGGCATGTATGTAATTATGTCACTACATCATTGTCAGTATGTCCTTGCACCGATGTTACAGTCAAATTCCTGTGTCAAAATGTTTGATTGTAATGATCTTAAATCTAGCCCTTTACAGAGGGAGATGCCCCCTTTGGCTGACAGATGCATGTTAAGAATGCAGCTTTTTAAGCAAGTTAAAAAATTAAGTTCTAATAATAATCAAATATATTGGCGCTGCAATGACCCTTCTGTATCTAAAATAGGTTCTGGGCATCAGGTGAACCTAATGATAGCGGAGGACGAGAAGACTGTGCGTACTTAATAAAAGCATTGGACACATGGAACGATGAGCCTTGTTCTACCAAACGGCGTTGGATGTGTGAGCGGTAGGATCCAATTCATCCAGTTGTGATCCGAAATCACATCCTCATCTGCTCCTCCTCTGACAGCAGGAGCGGTTATATAGTTGTATGCCTAATGAAAGCTATATGAATGATTTTGTAATGCCAACTCTTGACTTGGGAGAACATTTCTGTTTTTAATGTAATATTGTCTCTGCTTTTGAAGTAAATAAAGTCTATACATTTTTTTCCAGCTTCCAGGTACAGACCAGATACAACAACCTGGGTGAAGAGAGAGACCAGTTACAGACCAGTTACAATAACCTGGGTGAAGAGAGAGACCAGTTACAGACCGGTTACAACAACATGACTAAAGAGAGAAACCGGTTGCAAAGTAATAACAACAACCTGGCTACAGAGAGAGATCAGTTACAGACCAGATACAATGATATGACTGAAGAGAGAGACCAGTTACAGACCAGATACAACAACATGACTGAAGAGAGAGACCAGTTACAGACCAGATACAACAACATGACTGAAAAGAGAGACCAGTTACAGATCACTTACAACAACATTATTAAAGAGAGAGACCAGTTACAGAGCAGCTACAACAACCTGGCTACAGAGAAAGACCAGTTACAAACCAATAACAACAAACTGACTACAGAGAGAGACCAGATACAGAGCAGTTACAATAACCTGGTTACAGAGAGACACCAGTTACAGACCAGTTACAACAACCTGGGTACAGAGAGAGACCAGTTACAGACCAGTTACCACGACCTGACGAGAGAGAGAGACCAGTTACAGACCAGTTACCACGACCTGACGAGAGAGAGAGACCAGTTACAGGGCAGTTACAACAACCTGACCAGAGAGAGAAACCAGTTACAGGGCAGTTACAACAACCCGGGTAAAGAAAGAGACCAGTTACAGACCAGATACACCAACCTGGCTACAGAGAGAGACCAGTTACATGCCAGTTACAACAACCTGGGTGAAGAAAGAGACCAGTTACAGACCAGATACACCAACCTGGCTACAGAAAGAGACCAGTTACAGGCCAGTTACAACAACCTGGGTGAAGAAAGAGACGGGTTACAGACCAGATTCAACAACCTGGCTACAGAGAGAGACCAGTTACAGACCAGATACACCAACCTGGCTACAGAGAGAGACCAGTTACAGACCATATTCAACAATCTGGCTACAGAGAGAGACCAGTTACAGACCAGATACACCAACCTGGCTACAGAGAGAGACCAGTTACAGACCAGTTACAACAACCTGGGTGAAGAAAGAGAGCAATTACAGACCAGATACACCAACCTGTCTACAGAGAGAGACCAGTTACAGACCAGTTATAATAACCTGGGTGAAGAAAGAGACCAGTTACAGACCAGATTCAACAACCTGACTACAGAGAGAGACCAGCTGCAAGGGGTGATCCAAAGGCCGAATGAGAAGATAAGAGGCATGAACAATAGACACAATACTTTGCTGTTATTCAAATGAACGTTGATTCTGTTTTAGATAGATAGATAGATAGATAGATAGATAGATAGATAGATAGATAGATAGATAGATAGATAGATAGATAGATACTTTGCTGTTATTCAAATAAACGTTGCTTCTGTTTTACTGTGTCTCCAAATGCTTCAGGGCAACAGCAGTGTTTGCTCTCGGGGTCATTGTAACCAGCTGAATTCAAATCTGTATCTACCATATGTTCTTATGTTGCAATCATCTGGGCCATATAATTATGGATCTTAAACACATACCAAACCATGTGAATAATTCACATCCTAACCTCTTGGTTTTCTAGACCTGGAAAGGTGCCCGCAGGGATGGAGCAAATTTGGCAGCAGTTGTTACTTCACCTCTACAGACAGTAAAAGCTGGGGGGAGAGCAGGCAGGACTGTCTGAGGAGAGGAGCTGACCTGGTCATCATCAATAGCACAGCAGAACAGGTGAGGGGGGGATTTCCACCTTCTTTACACATTTACATTCCACCTATTATTTGTTGTCTTATGCTGCGTCGCAAATTGCAGTGAGCTGGAATGAGGTAAAACCATGAAACTTGGCCCAATAACTGGAAATGATGTGCAAATGCTTCCCAAGAAACATGAGCCCAATCGGCCAGATGGTGGCGCTGTAATTAAGGCCCAAAAACGCAATTTTGGAAAAGCCACACCCCTCACACCGTGACTCCGATTGACTTGAAATTTGACACACGTTCAGCTCAATGTGCTCTACAAAAAAGCCTCAAGAACCACTAAAGTCCGCTAAACCACTAAAGACTAGATTTTCCGCCATTTTTAATTTTTTGAAAACACATTTTTGACATCTCCTCCTAAACTATAGGTCCGATTGCTACCACATTTTCTGTGAATCAGTATTGGACCAAGCTTAGCAAAAGTTGCATGAAGCTTGTTGATATCATATTTAGTTATTGATATTGACCAATGAACTTCAAAAAGGGCGTCGCTCAGCACATAAATAGACCAAAGTCAACAACCCTTTGGCCAATCATCACAAAACTTGCATGATATGTCCACATAAGTACCTGAAACATACCCTGACAGTTTCATTAAAATCGACCACTAGGGGGCGCTACAAATGCAAAACATGTGCGTGACATAACACAAATAAGACTATAAATCAGAAATTGTTTGTCCAATCATTACAAAACTCACAGGGTATGTTTGATAATAATGTTGAACCACGTGTGTAAAACTATTTTGAAATTGATCAATAGGGGGCGCTGTAATTATGGCCCAAAAACACGATTTTGGAAAGGCCACACCCCTCACACCGTGACTCCGATTGACTTGAAATTTGACACACAAGTCCAGCTCAATGTGCTCTACATAACGGCCTCAAAAACCACAACTGGCCAGGTGACAAAATCTTCCGCTATTTTGATTTTTTTTTAAAACACATTTTTGACATCTATCTATCTATCTATAAGAACTTAACCGGATTACGGTCCATAGCTGGGTTACTGTGTGCATGTAAACATAGCCACTGTCTGCGCGTCTCATTGCGTGCTGCCTAAAATATTTTCTTTGTGTTATTTTTCAACCTCAGTCATTCATCAAAAACCTTCACTACAACGTGTGGATTGGTCTGTCTGATCAGGAAACAGAAGGGGTGTGGAAGTGGGTAGATGGATCAAGTCTGAACAATGGGTAAGAAACTAATTCAGGAAGTGGTCGTCTTTCTGTGACCCACAACTAAGATGCTTCAGGATGACATGTTGGCAAAATAAAATAATTTTTCTGTTGCTTTTCTTTTGTAATATTTATTCACGATGATTCTGATTTTGTAATAAATCAGACCCCTTCCTCATTTTTTAGCTCCTCATGCTATTAACTTTGCACCACTGCAGATAGCTGATAGACTTAGAAATAGAAATAGACTTGTCTGAGACACACATATAGTACAGGCATGTATGTATTTATGTCACCACATCATTGTCAGTATGTCCTTACTCGTTGCTAACAAGTCAAATTCCTGTGTTAAAATTGTTGATTGTAATGATCTTAAATCTAGCCTTTTACAAAGGGAGATGCCCCCCTTTGGCTGACAGATGCATATTGAGAATGTAGCTTTTTAAGCAAGATTAGAAATTAAGTTCTAATATAAATCATAAAATAAAACATATTGGTGCTGCAATGACCCTTCTGTATCTAAAATAGGTTCTGGGCATTGGGTGAGCCTAATGATGACAGAAGACAAGAAGACTGTGCGTACTTAATAAAAGCATTGGACACATGGAACGATGAGCCTTGTTGTATAGAACGGCGTTGGATTTGTGAACAGTAGGATCCAATTCATCCAGTTGTGATCTGAAATCACATCCTCATACGCTCCTCCTCTGAAAGCAGGAGCGGTTATATAGTTTATGCCTAATGAAAGCTATATGAATGATTTTGCCATGCCAACTCTTGACTTGGGAGAATATTTCTGATTTTAATGTAATATTGTCTCTGCTTTGAAGTAAATAAAGTCTATACATTTTGTGTTAACCTTACAATTATTAAGGTTCCATCTGTATTAATGTGTAGTCCTTTGAGATGATGAGTGTGGAGGTTCTCAAATCCTTTACAGCAAAACTGAAGCAGCCTTTTTGATTTGTAGGTTTGATCCCACATGGAGCCTCATAACACAGAGGTCATTTTTTACTAATTGTCAGAAAATAATACATTTAAAGAAAATCCCACTGCATATATACTGTAGATGTAGATTTGAGAAAGAACAATAATAAATACCATTATGAGATAATAAAAAAACTTTCTAAACTTTCTTCATTTCTTCATTTGTTGAGGTGGATTCAGATGCTTTTTGAAGTAGCAATTTAAAAAATACAAAATAGCCAGCCATACTTAGCTTAGCATTCCAGTATTTGTCCCTATTTGGCAAATGGGATCCAAAATTTGTTAGCTTGAATGTGTCTTGTCATTCTCCTTTGACCTCTGTCATCAACGAGGCATTTTAGCCCTCAGGACTGCTACTGACTGGATGTGTTTTCTTTATCACAACCTTCTCCGTAAACTGTAGACACTGTGGTGTGTGAAAATCCCAGGAGTTTGGCCATTTGAGTCTTGCCCCAACGATCAAACCTCATTCAAAGTAGTTGAAATCACGCATCTTGCCCATTGATGATTAGTCAAACAATAACAGAACCTATCTCTGTCTGGATACTTTGTTTACACGTGGCCCACTGTCTGGAGGAGTGAGCTCTTGACATCAATGGAGTGGCCTACCTAATAAAGTGGCCATCGAGTATACTGTCGGCTGTTCCATCAAAAACCCAGGCATTCAAATCCAGAGGTAAACTTATCTCCAATCCAATAAATCACAACGTAAACAAAGACAATAACAAAGATAATAAAATTATATACGAGTTGAAGTAGTGTGAACCATCCTCTGTGTAAAACGAGGGGACAAATATGGGTGAATGAAACGAAGAAATCCATGACCAATTGCTAAACTAACAAGTGGTAACAAGTGATTTGTTTTAATATCTTTCTCCTGTTTTTTTTTTATTCTATTATGTATATAAGTTGAGAAAAAAGGTTGAGACAGCACACATGTATTAATAATGGTTGTATAATAGCCAGAACACCTTCATGGATTTACTATAAAGGTATTATCCATCTGCCCATTTGTTCCATTAAGAACAAATGCTCTTATTTTCCTCAACAGCAAATACTTCTTTTTCTTTCTCTCCTGCAATCTCCCCTCTCTCTTTGTAATATAAATGCTCTGTACCTGACCCCAACGATACTCAGGGCTTGGTGTTTGGCTGCTTGCAGGGTCCGATTAGTGACCACACCTTCCTATGAGCAGCCCTTCAAGATAGGAAGCTGGGTTGTGATTGGCTGCTGCACGGCATTGGGGGAAGCAAGTGAATCTCTTTATAAATAGTGGTTTTGCTATATGTTCTCAATGAATGTGCAAACGATCCGACGGAAGTCTCTTCTGTTATATTCTATTACCTTCTAAATCATATCAGTTCTTAATGACCGATGTTCCCCTTTAATGCAACTATCTGAAGTTAAGGGGTGCAGTTCTCTCTGATGCCGCACGAGGGTGCTGTCAATTCTTCCAGCAGATAAAATCAACTCTTGGACTCGTTGGCAGACATACGGCAAGTCTCGCGAGGCCCATGAGTGGCACTTTCTTCTCGTCCAGCATGGCTGCGCTGTATGAGGGATACACGTTGTGCGGACTTGTACAAACTGAAAATCTGTCCGATTCAGGAATTCAGGGGATTGAAGCGGAGAGAGACAGCGACCACGTCGTCGTCACCGATTCAACCAGATCGGTCACGCTGTACAAGGTAACGTGTCTGCGTAGAGGAGGCTCTCCGGACCCCCGCCAGCTGATGCGACCTGCCCAACTCGCGTGTTGGGCGACTGGGCTCTGAAAACAACCGTGACAGGCAGCAGCAGAATAGACAAGATAGCCTACGTTAGCTAACTGTGTATACACTCTAAACATCACAGCTTTTCTGTCCTCGGACTGAACAAAACTTGGCGCATAACGCGCCGATCACGCGCATTCCGTGAAATGTAAACAAAAAGATCGCTTGGTTTGCTGTAACACGCTCCGCTCTTTCTTATAAGGAGAAATAGTCACGCCAGACTTCATTGAAACAAATCTGCCGTAGGGTTGCCTTGCTTATCGGTAACGTTACACACGTGGTAAAACATGATTTTAAGACTTTTTCTGAATCGGCAGGTTCCACTGATAAATTCGGCATGCATATAATCCAACCTCTCTAATTTCAGTAAAATTGAAACTTTCAGAATTGGTTCACTTGTTATTGTCACAATATTTTTCCACCAAACTTCAACGCGGAGAGCGGATGAGAGAAGTTCTCCAAGTCGTGCTGCTTTATTGAATGTGTGCAGAATTGAATGGTGGTTCGTAAAAGGTGTTGACATGGTATGGCCTTGAACGTTTCACCATCAAAGTATCTGCATCACAGTGTTTCACATACTACCACAGTTTTCACTTGCAGAGTACATTCAGTGATATATTGCCACTTTGGGGGAATTAATTTAAGGAGAGAGCATTTATGTGTACATGCTGTTTCCTTTCCAAGTTCTCCCGGAAGGCCTTCTTTGGGAAAAGCCGATGAAGTGATTTTATGAACTGGGCTTCCCTCTTGTTGTCCTGACAGGTTTCAGACCAGAAGCCGCTGGGCAGCTGGACAGTGAAACAAGGACAGACTCTGACCTGTGCCGCAGTTTACAACTCACTGACCAAGGAGTATGTGGCAGTCACGGACAACAAGGTAGACTCTTCCAGCCAATAGTGAGGTGGTACGGTGGCAATTAGAGTGCCAACCCGAAGCAGATGCACTAGTGCATGCTTGGCCACTGTTTTCTATGGTCTTTGAACGTAAACACACCTCACAAGCATTCACTTTATTGTAATTTATTTGAGCACTACCTGTATGTCTGACAAGAAATTACCAACTTTGTCTCTTTTCTCTTTTTTTTTTTTTAGGTGATCAGAGTTTGGAAGGAAGAAGACATACTCTTAGACAAAGCCTTCAAAGCCACTGTAAGTGTGAACTTGCCTGGTGTTCTGCTCTTCAGGTGCATTCACACCAAGCATTTGGAGCGGTTTATTCAAGTTACGGGGGCACCAGTTGTGACTTTTTCCCCTGCTCTTGCAGCCAACGTCAATTGTGGAAGTTGTACATGATGCAGGGTACATTTTTGGTGTGATGGCAGGGCATAAATGGAGTAGACGTTCCCATCTCTGTACTTTTTTGGAGATCAGTCTGATCTCTTGTCCTGTGTGAATTGGCGACATCCTGGAAATGATCCCATCAAAATTTGTTGTTTCCTACTCACAATCCTATCAACACATTCTCATTCGTGCAACCTTCATGTCCTCTCCAGGTATCATCTGATGTATGGAGGGTCCACTCTGTCCCTGGAGGGGAGCCGGTGGTTTTGTTCCAGAGAGGAGCAGTGAGACTCCTGGACTCCCTCCTCTCTGCTCCCCAACAGCCCATAGAGGAGGTCCTGGCCCAAGATGAGGCCATCAGGTCTGTATCATAATCACCCATTGTCCCCCGTAGTTTGAACGTTTTAGGACTATTATTCTTTTCACACCGGACTACTGACCTGGGAGTTGATGTTTTGGAGGTGAACCGAAGACTGAGGAGTTTCATCACATGTAAAACAAAGAACGCAATGAGCGATAAACTTCAATAGAAAACAAAGAAAACCTTTTGGATCTTTTCTCTTTTTAAAGTCTTGGCATGAATGAAGAATTAAAGATTTCCTGACGTTTGAACATGGTTGGTTTATCGTCAAGAACATAATGTGTCCTTAAGGGGTTGAATATATTTGTTGTCGACTACGCATGTAACCCTGTAGCGTCGTCTCCTGTGTTCCCCTGTTGTTCTTAGGTGGAGCACCACCATTGTGGCAGCACAGCAGCTCGTCATCTTCACAACAGAACAGGTAAGATCATTTCTTATTCTTTGGCTTTTGACTCACAACATAAAAAAACAGATTATTGATTTCCAAATAACACCAAGTGTCTGTTATGCTTACTCTTCTTTTTTTTTTCTTTTTTTGTCTTGACTGGCTGTCCGTGTCTCCCGACAGAAAGGGGATCATTTCCTCTACCTGCAGAGGCTGAACCCCAACGCCCTGCAGAGGTACAGGCTGGAGAGGGAGGAGCCGGGCCTCTCCCCGCTCAGCTTCTCTGTGTCCTACAGGGAAAAACACATCAGCCTGCTCTATCTCTGTAAGACTGCGTTTCCTACTTCCATTTTTTTCTAATGACTGTGTTGCAGTGCAGGCCACAGACTTGGATTAAGGGGCCACATCAAAAGGGAGTCGGAGCCCAGCGGATGACACGTGGCTCTGATTTATTTATTTTTTTAACAAGGAGATTATTCAAGCTGAATCGATGACACTGCCAATTTCAGCAACTCATTACACTTTATGTAAGAGGGTTGCATTAAAAACAAAGAGGCAGTGATGACATATGATTGGATTCTAAATGCACACTTGATATAACATTGTGGTTGTTGGAGATTTGTTGAAATGGATAGCATGCTAACTAAACACATTACCTTGGAAATTAGCCCCACGCTTTATAGGTGAGGATACTTTTTTCTTTTTTTGGGTCTAAATGTGGGCAAAACAAATTCAGATGCATAGCTGAGCAAGCACAATTTTGCTTCCACAGCTAGGACTCAATATAATATACATTTTCACACAATCTGTGTCCTATATTTGAATTGAAAAGCTACGCTAACGAGTCAAGTTTTTTTATCTGTGGTCCCTTTTTAGGAATTCAGGGTATGTTCATTTGAGGTTACAGCATCGGGACCTGCGATGCTCCTTAAATAACTCAGATGAATATTAGACCGGGTCTGTGGAACTGGCTCTATATGTGGTAAATCAAAATCATGTTGACTCTCAGTTGTGCAGCTAGCTGGTTTCCTGATGAGGTATACAGTGTATTATTGCTTTCAGGTGAATAATATGCTCAAGGCCGCATACTCACAGTGAATGTGTCCGATTAGTATCAAAAGTATTTTGAAGTTTCAAATGTACCTTTATTAATCTGGGTCCTACTGAGCGACGGGAAGTGTCACACCAGCAGGAGACATGCTAGATGATGGAGATAGGCGCCAACCCTCTGATCTCTCCCTTCTCTAATGCTTTCTTCCTCCTCTCCCTCCATCGTTTTCCCACCACCCAGACCCCAATGGTCACGTGTACCAGAGTGTGGCGTCTGTGCAGGGCCCAGGGGGCGAGGAGGGGTCCCAGGCACTTCCGCTGCCCCGTAGCCTGCTGCTGCGTCTGCCTGTCGGGGAGGGCCTGCTGGCGGTGGCCTCGGCCCTGGCCCTGGACGAGGCCCACGTGGCTGTGGTGGGCGTTCCACATCCCTCCGCCGGAGCTGGTGAAGGTAAATGCCGTTTCATTACACTCCCCTAAATGATGACCAGCAGAATTGTACCTCTACGCCCTCCTCAAAATATCAGATTTATACTGAAGCATCTGACTTTTTTTAAAGCACGACAACCATAATTGAGCGAATCTGAGTGGAGCTTTTCTTCAAACATGCAAGGCACACAAAGTCATCCGAGCTTTCAAATCTTATCGGTGTCTCTATTATTTCAGATCACTAGAGGGTCTGAGAGGGACCACTTACTTATGAAGGTTTAATGTTGTTTTTGGAAGCTGGGTTTCTGTTTGCCCCTCTGATGGATGCAGCCACTATCTGCCCAAGGAGCTAAAGTGTTTTTGTTAAAAAAATGCTGTTAATTATTTTATACCGGACTTCAGGATACATAGGATAGCTTTCACATGGCCTGGACATTATCAACCTCCTTTCAATCCATGATTGCAAGTATCCACTGGATCCCTCAAAATGTAGCCATCCAGTTGCCCAAGCCTGTGGAAGCATAAACTCAAGTGTAGTTTTGCTTCACAAACAAGCCCTTGCTAGCAATAACATATGGTAGGTTTGTTTTTTTGGACCTTTAATTGTGACATGTGGGCCTCGTTTTAGGAATAAATGCATTAAAATGATGACTTGGAGCAATGCGACTCCCAATATCTGATGTGAGTGTTCGTGTTTCCTGAATGGTCCTCTGTCCTTGATTTCTCAGACTTCCTCTGCATCTGGAATACCAATTTCCAGACACTCCAGGCAGGAAAAGAGATGGCGGGCAGAATCTATGGGCAGGTAGGAATGCTTTGGCTTATTACATGGGAATGACCCCCCCCCCCCCCAAAAAAGGCCAAAGTTCCCTGTCCTTCCTGCTGCTGGGTGTTGATGGAGGACTGTATGACTTTGGTAGAGTATCCCCTCTGCTTTCCAACGTGACTGGGCTCACAGTCCCTCCTCACAACTTGTCAGCAGTTTACACTCCTAAAATACACAGTAGCCTAACTGGCACCATTTTTATCATGACTCGATATAGCAGTTTACACTTGGTGGTGGTCTATGTCGTGTTTTAACGTCGCTAAACGATGAGCGTATTAATTTTGAGACATTGGTAGAAAGTTGCACTGGAAATCCTTGTTGTTACACCGCATTTTAAAATGTAACACAACTTAATTAAAGACAATTTCATAACATCACATTATTACATTAACAGGCAATTATTGCTTCATGGGCGTAACATTTTTATGGTGTAATAATCATATTCACTAATAAATGACTTGTAAGGATAAGAATGTAATAACTCCAGTTATTAATTGTATAATATATATATATATATATATATATATATATATATATATATATTAATATATTAATATTGTTACACCCCTTATTAACTAATAATCATGTATGTGTGTATGTATGTAATCAATAATGTGATGCGATTACATAATGCAGCAACATATGACATTAACACGTTTTAACCATTTAGAGGGACATTTTCTTACATTTTGACAACAACCTTTAAAGAAAGATTATGTGGCGGACGTGGTTACGTGAATGATGTTCTCTCGCTTTCTCCCTCTTGGCTGTTTTCAAAACTATATGTTTCCCCTGTTACAGTGTAGTATTAATTCCTGTTTGTATCCATGTCTCTTTGTTTTAGCTGTGGAGTTATTCTAGCAAGTTATTCATTCTACATGGGAAGGCCCTGTCTGTTATTCCATATGAGTGCCCCAAGTCTTCCCTGGCCTCTGCCCTGGGCAAACTAAGGCAGGCCGGGACCGAAGGTGAGAGGACACAGTTGTTGTAGTAGTAGTAGTAGTAGTAGTAGTAGTAGTAGTAGTAGTAGTAGTAGTAGTAGTAGTAGTGTACAATAAAATCATAATAACCCTGATGGAAAATTGTTTGCAGTATTTATTAAAAACACATGAGACACACAAATTGATTAAGCAGTAAGTAATTAATACTGCTATAATGTTTATTCTATACAGTCATGTATTGTAGTTAATTATTTTTAATCCATTTCTACACTGTTCAGTCAGTCAGAAGTTTGCTCTGTATTTTTGTTATGGCTCCAGAGTCCAAAGCTCCCCTGTCAGTACCATCTTGGAACACCGTTCTGCACGGAGAGACGGCTCAGCCCTCTAGACCAGTGGAGACCAGGAAAACGGTATGGCCCTTTGGATATTACACCACATTCACTTTGAGTTCAAGCAATACAAAATGTTCCCTTTCACGTGGGGATCATGGCGCATTCCCTCAATACAGAGGGCTTTCAGGTGACATAACATATCCTCTGGCGGCCATATTGGAGGTCCTCACTTCTTGGGCAACAGTGGTGTGAATAGTCTTTCTAAATGTACAACTTGTCTCAACATAATTGAATAAACTGGTCAATTTCTGTGCTGCTTTTGACTAGAACTAATAATTTATCACATATCTAACACAAAATCAATCAGATGTACAGTACTGTGCAAAAGTCTTAGGCACATGTAAAACCAATTCCATAAAGCGAAAATGCTTTCAGAAATATTGAAATGTAATGTTTCTTAATAATAAAATGTACTATAAAGAGCAGTAATGTAAAACAGTAACGCAAAAAACAAAAAAATAACATTTGGGGTAAAAATCTAGGGTACCTAAGACTTTTGCACAGTACTGTATGTCAGCTTGCTAGCTAGCTAACCATAGTATCTGGTTAGCTAGCTAGCACTGTCCTGTTGTAAAACGCATCTGATTTACACACTAACGTATCTAGTAAAAGCTAGCGTTAGTGGCGGCTAGTAGTCGCATGTTAACATCAACTGCAGTTGCTTTGCTAAACTGAAATGATGCTATTGAAGTTACAGCTCAGGGTTTGAATGCAGCAGAAGGCTGTGAGCTTTCATTTGATTCTTCTTTTTCCATGCAGAGAACAATCCGTAAGTCCCAACCAGCGCCTACTTTCACAGTTGGCCAAGTTCTGGAGCTCATCAAGGTAACAAAGTGCATTATGGTTGACCTTATTCCTAGACGCTAGCTTATCCAGACGCCTTTCAATCCTCTATGAAGACAGAATGTGGCATAACATAGCGATGTTGGAAATAAAATCATTTCCTCTATTGACAGAATACTCACAAAAAAACTGCCATCGAGGTTCTACCAAGACACAACTGACAAAACAATGTTTTAATTTCCTTCCCTCAGACAGCGCCAGTTGAAGAGGTCCAGAGGGAGGTGGCGGGGCTCCTCTCCAGAGCCGATATCCAGGACCTGCAGCCCTCAGTGGGGCAGCTGACCTCCAGCCTGGTGTCCCGGAGCTTGGCTGATCCAGCTTTCTACCCCCCGAGCACCCTGGCACAGCTAGTGCACACCCAGTGCCTCTGCCACAGGTCAGTACGGCAGGGCAGCAGGGTTGGGGAGCTAAAGAACTAAGTGGTTTCCTTGTGGAAAGACGCTGAACAATCAGAACAATCTGACCTCTTTATGTGAAGAGTTAGGCTCTGATGCTCTAGAGGTGTGTCAAGATCATTTGTAATAGCGGGCCACATTGGACCAAATGCGAAT
Organism: Hoplostethus atlanticus; assembly: GCA_034670405.1. Taxonomy (NCBI): domain Eukaryota; kingdom Metazoa; phylum Chordata; class Actinopteri; order Trachichthyiformes; family Trachichthyidae; genus Hoplostethus; species Hoplostethus atlanticus. The sequence goes on along the minus strand of JAXDDX010000340.1, from coordinate 144,724 downwards.
TGACGCGATAATGATAATACTAATACATGAGATTTTACACATATAAACATGTGGCATTAAGCATATTCAGTACAAACACACATAAACAACAAATGACCAGTCACACTGATAAATGGTGTCATTAATAAAAATAATTCCATATGAAAGGGATTCTGAACTCACATGAATTTTATTTACCGCTGCACCCAACTAACCAGAGAGTCAACATCCGGAGCGAGGAGGAATTGTGCTGTGTTTCATTATTTCGTTCAGGTGGTCGTGAATTGAGTGCAGTTTTGATTTGTTAATGTTCATTACTGAGAACGGCAGTTCGTGTTTTCAACTTATGTTTCTAATACAGCTGAGGTTTACACGACAAAGTGATCCCACTCTCTGTCCCCAAACAGTCCCATCTTTTTGCCTTTTTTAGGATATTGGTCATTTTATTTTTTTTGTTTGTTGAGGCAGTGGTTTTTGTGTGGTTGGCATTTTCTTCTACTGCTTCAGGCTGCACTTTCCATTTGTTTTCTGTTGAAAACCGCTACGTTTCCCTTGCCCAGAATGCACTGGAAAGAATCTCCTGGTCATCGGGTCCCACAAATCACCTATGGTGGCCCATGGGGGACAGTAAAAAATGTGAACTGGGTGAAATTCAAAAAGGGTACTTAATATCAGTACCCCGTTAATGTCAGGGTCATCTCATGATTTGTCTTTTTCTCCGAGCCCGTTTAATTTCTGACCCCGTGTTAGAGAAATTCAACCTTTTATTCTTTCTGTTGTATGTGACCACTGACCCGTGTGGCCTTCCGCAGTGTGTGTCCTGACCTTCTGCTGTTAGCCCTCGAGAGGAAGGATTACTTTCTGTGCCAGCTCTGCCTGCAGCTGTTCCCTGATGTCCCTGAAGCTGTCACCTGCGCCTGCCTCAAGACCTTCATCAGGTAAAATCAACAGTTCAAAATTAATTTTCATAGAAACGCACGGCACCGTTCTTCCTTTGTTGTCCTTTCAGCAGTGCTCTAACCACTATTGTTCCGCTCTGACATTCTTCCAATAACTCAATTTCAGGAATCCCCCTCATCTCACTGACAAAAGAATCCAAATAGACAGGTGGAGGCATGCTGCAGATGAAAGTCAAGCCGTATTATACATTGAATATACTATATACTTTGAATGCGTAGTTGGCTGCTTTTTTCCTGCCACTTGCAAACTGTCAACTGCACTGGAATTATTAACTCAACACAGCTGAAAAGCAATTGGACTGTTAACTCCTTGTATGCTTGAGAAAACCACAAGCACTTTGAATTTTCAGTCAGGGCTAGTTAGGATACTCTAATCCAGTTTAGTTGTTTTATATGAGGTGATTGAAATAAGAGTAAATTAGTCCTATAATCAGATTCCATTAACAATAAGAATGATGGCCAAATGGGAATAAAAATGCCTCATGTAACCACCTCAGATAGAATAGACTGGCCCATTCCAGTATAAACCTTTTGATAATTTCTTCAATAGGAGAGGATTAGCAACTGATAACCGCGTTAATACCTAAACCACTGACTTTCTTTGGTTGAAATACATACTATTCCTTCTGCTCATGTTCGTTCACTTAAGAGGAAGCGACATCCGTGAGTTTCCGTGAACATCTTAAACATGGCTGGTGCAAAACAAAACTGGTCTGTGGGTGTTAAAACTTTATTTGGAGGAGGATTGAACAATTGTTGAATACCTTGATGGCTGAAAAGCTCACAACGATGAGAAGCTAGAATCTGAATCTGGTGAGCTAGAACGCGGAATTCTTTAGTGAGGGAGCCAATCAGGACCAAGTCCAGTTGTGATGCATTTACTGAAACTGCCTGGAAAAACTTAACTTAACCACTCGAATAAAATCTTAACAATGTCATTAGTAAACATCTTTGATCATTTGTATATAAATGGAGCAAAATTTGAGTTCTTATAATATGGGACCTTTTAAAGTGAGCCGCCATGTGTTCCTCCTGCAGTGTCCCAGATGGCGATGCCGAGATGGTGAGCCTGGAGCCTGACAGCGTCTCCTTCATGGAAGCCCTAATCGCTGGTGGGCATGGCCAGGGTGGCTTGCAGAATGGCTTTAGCCCCGCCCCCTTCGAGGAGGACAGTTCAGATGCTGTCAGCAGAGGTGGCGCCCCCACACAGACCAGAGCAAAGGACAAGGAGAAGGCTTCAACCCAACCAGGACAGACCTGTCCAGTGGGACTACATAAAGCTGTACTACTGTATCCTCTCAGTGCACACACATGATGATTTGTTTGATTATTTGTTTATTATGATTATTATTTATCACAGCTGGGATGCTCCCTTTCACTATGATGCAGTAATTTACCTCAAACTTAAAAAATCATAATATATAAAACAGTCTAGTAGAATAAGACATAAAAATGTGAATGTATGAAGTCTTGACTATAACTGCACAGCAACGAGGTCCTGCAGACGGCATACAGTGACACCTTCCTCCTTCCACATCTAAAAGACCTCTCCTCTCAGCAGGTTATTGTGAGTAGCAGCTACCATACTTATTGATTAATATGTGCCTGCCTGTGCTGACTCGTAGATTTGTTGTTATTGTTTCTGCTAAAATAATAGCAGTCGAGTTCATGTCCTAATTTGTGCCAACACAGTGGATACCATCCCCTTAGTACATTTTGATGAGTTAACACTTTTAGGAAGTAGTTCATCACTTGTATACTATTGGGAAAATGTACAAGTTGGAAAGTGTTTTTTAATGACTAGGATCTGATGTTTTTTGAGACCTGGTTCATTCCCGGTAAAAAAAAAAAAATCTGATGATCTGTTCTTGTGGGAATCCAACTGTATATTCTGTAATTTTTCAAAAAGCTGTGGTTGCATTGTTAATTTTCTCTCCCATCCAATCAGCTTTTCCTCCAGTACCTGCAGTTCCTCTATCTGAAATATTCCCAGGATGCGTTCACACAGATGCTGGGATTGAGATCTCCAACTCTGACACAGGTCTGTACCTAAAGCAGATCAGCTGCAGATACACTTGTCGCTTAATGTGTCCGGGTGTGATCCGATGAAAATGGCTGCACTGAAACGACTGGATGCAAAGAAATCGTATTTTGCTCTCAGATCTTCAAAAGCTGATATGGGAGGGATCCGACTCGCGCTGTGATTAGAGTTCTGTGTAGTCTGGATGCAGTCCAGCCGCAATGCGCACACAAGCAGTGTCAATAGATGGCGAGGGAGTAAGTAACCCAGCCACCGGAGACCCATAACACACATTTGCGGGCCAAGTGGTGTGAGCATACAGCATACATAAAATATCACCATTCGAATCAGATCTCAAAAATCACATTGAAATGACAAGTATGACGATAGGCACTGTGACACTAATCATGACTTTTTCCTTTTGATCTTCATTATTGTTGACTAGAGAAGCAGGGGTGTGATCAGGACCATAAAATAGCAGGAAACAAAAGGGGAAATGCAGTAAATTTGAAAACCCTATTTCAAATGAAGTACTAATTTTGTGCTTGCTTTTTGTTTTTGATCACAGATCATGGACTGGGTGTGCTTGTTGTTGGATGCCCATTTCACATTGCTGGTAATGACTCCGGAGGCCAACGGCTTACTGCTGAACCTCCACAGCTTTGTTAAGTCTCAGGTAACAGTCTGCTTTTTGGTCCCCTCAGTAGCTGGCGGTGTATTGCTGATGAAAACGAGAAGACTACTTCATTGTATCTTATATATTTCTTAATATTGAATTCCAATGGTCTTATTCCCCACCAAGACTGACCAACATCATTTGTTTTAAAGGGGGGGTATTATACTCATTTTGGGCTATTTAAAACTGTTTCCAGGGGTCTTGACAAGATGTTTTTGAAGTGGATATCAAAACAAATCACAAAACCAGCTTCTGTGGTGTGTGTTTCAGTCTATCATTTTCTCCATTGTAAAGAACAGGCTGTTTTGAGGGCGTGGAGGTTGTATGTAATGAGCACTGCTCTGATTGGCCGCCTCACGCCGTGACTGAGGCAATCAGAGCAGTGCTCATTACATACAACCTCCACGCAATCGCCTGGCGGAGGCGGAGAGCAGAGCTCATGCTGCTCAAGGTAAACAAATAAGCTTGACGCAGAAATCTACCATAACCATGGCAGCCGCTCCAGAACCAACACTGAGACCGGACATGTTTGAGCCAGAGTCTGACCCAGAATGGGAAGAGGCAGCTGAGGCTGTTCCACTTAGTTTCTCAATGATAACAATTCTGTGTAATATTGTACTTTGTTTTGTGTATGTGGGTGTGTGAGCAACACTCTCTGCTGTAGCCGGTCTGTTTATGGCTCATGTCCATAAGCTTATTGAATACAACTTGCAGACAAGCTAGGATTGACAATTTTGTTGAGCTAGTTAGCCAATATATTATTGGATGCAATCTATTTGCATCCAAACAGCGCAGCCAAACAACCAAACACGATTGTACTAATGGTGGCTAAAGTTTACCAAGCCTGACACGTTCGACAGACTTATAAAACAGACACTGGTCCCAACAAATAACTTTAAGATGAGTCCTGACTCCAACCAATAACTTTACTTTTACTTTACTTTACTTTTAATGACTCCAGCTTTAGTTTTCTTACTTCTTCCACGCCCAACAAGCCCGTGGCTAGCCCCGCTAGCTCGTTAGCTAACCAGCAGTATACTAACCAGACTAACTTGTAAATTAAATCAAAACATGGTGACACTTACAGATTCCAATTTTGCAGATGGGTCACGTACCTTATGAATTGCTCCATCTTTAAGCTTCAATTTAGATGCTAATCCTGCCGTTGCTCAAGCAGTCCGAGGAGTGATCATCACACACAGAAAGAAATAGCTACCTGTAGCCGAGCTAACTGTAGCCAGGACGTTGCCGTTAAAAAATATAATGAATCCACTCTGTCCTGGCATTTTGGGAGACTGTGCAGGGATCTATGTTGCTGCCTGCATCCAACAAAATAATAACTGGAGAGTTGATATATCTCTGTAGATATGTTGTTGTTTTAGCTTCACTGGTCGCAAAGTAATGGTGCATTCCAGTGTACTCGGAAAAAACGGCGTCCGAATGTGATATGCGCCGATTCTCTTCACTAATGGCGCTGTAGTAGTTGATGTTGAGTTTAGATGCTTGTAACATTCTGAGACTTACCATACAAACATGAGTTTGCTGCGGGTGATTATGTTTTCCCGAGCAGATGCACTGGAACACATTTAGATTGGAAGTTAGGAATACCGACTCAGAATTATCGATTTCCGAGTACAATGGAATGCACCATAAGCAACGGCTTGTGGCGCTGCCGAGAGCTGCATTTTGAGACGAGGTAAATGGGATTGGTTGTTCACCTGGGCGTGGGCATGCTCTGAGAGGGGTTGGATTATGTTAAGACGCGCCCATTATGACGTATAAATGGGCTACTTTCTGAAACGGCCTGTTTTTGCCCCATTTGGACACCGTTTTTGGAAAAAGGAAAATACAGAAAAAGGGGATTGACTTCCAGATTTCATATTTTCTCGGCTACTTAGGTCGACGATAACCTGTGGAACATGTATAAGGGCCAGGAATAAGCCGTTTTCCATAAAATGACCCCTTTAAAGGTACACTATATAAGATTTATGTAACATAGCACCCCCTGCAGGCGCAGAGATGAACGATGAATCGAAATCAAAACAAAGGCACAACCTGCCTCCACCCCTCACCCTCGGGGCCCCTGCAAACAGCGGCACATACACACCCAGTCAATACTCAAGCAGGTCAACAGTGATAACTTCTAACAACACGAGTCAGTTAGGAGTACTATATTTATGATCAGACCTGCAGAAATGACTCACGGTTGTGGCATAATTTCTATCATAACGTCACTAGAAACATAGTGCAAAGTGCAACACAGCTAAAAGTGAACCTTTTAATGGCTGTGGGTTACACCCTAGGGCTTATGATTATGATCGTCAAGGTTAATAATTTTTCTATGGCACATCAAAACAGTCCATGTTCACCAGTTATTGATGTATGTTAGCAAGGCCTTTGCTAAAAGACCTGATAGTCATCATAAATAGAGCTGCGTTACCTAGGATACCTGATGGGAGGTAATGTTCTATCTCCCCTATGCGTTGTGCTGATAGCTCATATAACCATATAACGACACAAAGTCCTTAATTCATAATTTCTCAGATAATCAGTTAGCCACGGTTAGCATAATAAAAAGGCTAGGCCTGAACAGTTATAAGGGGTGGGAGGGTCTGCAGCTATAGGGGACGACGTTTTTAGAGCCCATAAAAAATAGATTGAGCTGAATACAGAACAACAAATCCAACAGGGAATGAATAGATGAGAAATTCATCCCTCCACTATATATTTGGACCTGCTGAGATGATTGTTAGCTAAAGTCAAAATCTTACATAGGCTGCCTTTTTAAGTAACATGAACCTTGTTTTGGGATGCCTGGAACTGTACATGAAGGGTTTTACTGGATGAGACTCTAAACCAAGATGTTTGTTGTGTCTTCAGGTGAAGCTCTTCTCTGAGCTCGGGAAGATTGAGGGCAGCCTTCAAGAGCTCCATAAGATTAAAGTCAAGAAGGATGTGGGACAGTACTCCATCGAAGTCATTGAGCTGTTTTAGAGTAATCTTCACAGATAACTTTTAATAAAATGGAGCATGTCCTCTCCTTCCTACGTTTCACCTGTAGTAGTTTCAAAGTTGTATGTGTCCCATTTTATATTATGAACTTTTTTGGCACAGATGCTGTACAGTATTTTGCCCACCGGAACTCAAGATGCATGAAGAGTTTTATATGCAAACATTTATTAGTGTAATCGAGGCATTAATAAAATTGCAAATCCCATTGTACCATGTTTTAACCTCACCTGTGTTACCAAGGAGCATTTTATCAATATCCGACAATATGGATTTCACAATAAATTCACAGATCGCTTGTACATCAAAGTGGTTAATAATGGGTACCTAAAAGTCTGTGCAAAAGCCATGTAATAGACGGTAGTAAAGTATTCTCGGTTTCCAACGTTTAAAATGGGACTCAGCATTTGGACACTAGAAGCTTAGAAACGGTGAGATTTAATGGATGATGATTTTGCATGTGTGTCATATGTCAACTCAATATCTGTACATCTGCTAAGTACATGTTTTCTACAAGGATACATTTTGTGTTGCATACAAAGCTATAACATTGGAGAAATTCTGAATCAATGTGTGACAGTATTTTTATTAAAAAAATATATGCAAAGTTGTCTAAGACAATGAATTCATGTTGCATGTATTCAAGTTTGTTTTTCATTCGTTTCTGTAAATTACAATTGCAGAAGCTGACTAACTCAGAGTAATAGTATGATACTAGAGAGTGTAACTGGGTTCCTCTTGTGGGCACTTTTCAGGCGTACTACTTGCTAGTGTAGACTCGTTACTGTTTTGACAGAGCAGACTAACTAACTTCTGATTGGCTGAGTCCCGTTATGAATGACCGGCTCCGCTAAGCGAAAGTCACCAGGGCTTACAGATATGGACACGTTTTCAAGTAGGCCTACATTCTGACTTATCTGGGGGGTTTGCTATGTGGGAATGGTATGAATAAGAATAATGGAACAATATGAGAAATAAATAGAAGGGTAACTAAAAAAAAAATCTCGGAATGAAATATGCACCATCGATGGACTCCGTGTCGCTTAGCAACCACGTTGTAGCTACTGTCCAGGAACTATATTACGTGGTGGAATAATTATAATTCATTTCTTTTAATGAAAAATAGGTTTTATTGAACATTAACATGCGCGGTATTATAGCGGTGTGCTACCGCCGTTTTATAAAAGCAATACGCCACTATGTGCAAAGTTCTGCTTTGCGTCATACCTCTTTGCTGCTGTGAAAAGATTAAACAATCCCATCATGTCGCCCTATATGAGGCATACATGTTGCTACTAAAGAGAAAAAACAGTTCGTTGTCGGCAGGATTCGAACCTGCGCGGGGAGACCCCAATGGATTTCTAGTCCATCGCCTTAACCACTCGGCCACGACAACTTCTAGTAATGTACACATATCCACACAAATGTGAGTGTACATATCCTTGTGATTCATATTAATCAATCAATAACGTTTTCTCTATTTAAGTGATTTGCAGCGGACGCCTTGACGATAACAATGTTCTCCTTTTATGTGGACTAAGAAGACTGTCAAGTGGGCTGTGTTTAGACGTTGTAGAAGTACAGACGTGGGCAACACCAAATAACAACAATAATAATGTATAGCACTTTTTAAGAAAGCAAACATCATTCTCAAAATTCAACAATAAGTAAAATAAAGAAGGCACAAAGGGCAAAAAAAGAGAATAGAAGGTAGGGGAGAAAATCAGAAGTGGCCTACAATGTTGCACCACTCTGCTTCCACTAAATGTTATTGTAAATGAGTTGCATTTTTAGTGTACTACACTACTGACAAAAAAGATTAGGCAAAGATTAGGTAATTAATGATTCTGTTTTATAATTCATTGACGGTATTTACTGCTGCAAAAAAGACTGAAATATTAATCAAGTCACTTTTCATAATATTAATAAATTAAAATCAGTAGATGAGATACCTTTGTTTTAAAAGATAAATCCATGACTTCCATAATTCTGAACTATATGCATTGTTAACTATTTTTATCATGGTGTGATTAAAGAAAAAGCGGTAAATGTCGGACGTACGCTTATCTTCTTCTCGCCTCGCTTTAGCGACGACGACGACGAAGAAGAGAGGGCCGGATATTTACGATGATGTTTCACTGAATTTACTCGACTCACCTGTGATTAAAACCACCCATCAGCACAAGCTAACGCTAAAAACTACTGTTGGAGGATAGCGTTTGCGTGGATAACTAATTTTATGAACTACCACGGCAATTGCGTCTATTGTAGAATAGTTAGTCACGTGACCCCCCATCCACTCAGGCCTGCCAGTGTCAATGAGATAATAAAATAAACAGCACTTCCGACACTAACTTCCAAAATAAAACCAGTATTGGCGAAAATGCTGTAAAACGCCTTTTCGAGTAATACAAAGTGTCATCGTGAAAATTAAGAGTATATTTAAGGGTGAACCATCATAAATAGAGCCGATACTATTGTTGTTGCCCCGTCCATTCCGATACTTATTGTGTTTGCTCATCCAAAGTCCAAAGTGGGAAAGTTTTTGCTGTTATTTTGGAGTAAAAAAAATAGGCTAACTTCCGGTATTTTTATGGCTGTCTGTGGCTAGCTTGACGCAGCTCTCAGGCCTGCTGTGTTTTCAACGGAGGGAGAGCCGAGAAGAAAAATGGCGTCTGCAGGCGACCCAGAGCGGGACACCGGCCATTCAGTTTGAGCTTTCCGCTCTAAAATTGAGACCGGGGCTTGGCCCGGACTAATTGGAAACCGTTGCAAGACTGGTTGATTTTTCTCCCCCGTTTTTCTCCGGGTTGCACGAGCTATTCGAGCACCGATATTGAAGCGGAACAGAATATACTCTCTCCTACAATGAGGGGGAGAAGAGGAAGGCCGCCCAAACAGGCAGCCGTGATGCGGGAAGGATCACCCGGGCCAGTCCGCGGCTCTCGGGGCGGCAGAAGCCGGGGGATGCGTAGTCGCGGAAGGGGCAGAGGACGGGGCCGGGGACGCGGCGGAGGTGGCGACGGTTGTGGTGGAGGCTCTGGGGAGGTGGACACAGAAATCTCCGGCCGGGATAACTTTCATTCGTCCAGGGGCCGCAGGAAAGTTGGAGCCACCATCACGGCGGCATCGCGGGGCAGAGGAAGCAGAGGGAGAGGCAGGGGGGCGAGAGGCGGCCGCGGCGGCAGAGGTGGAGTGAGGCGGCCGCAGACCAAGGTGGTCTACGACGACAACAGCGACGAGGAGGACGATAATATAAGCTACAGGTCAGAAGAGGATGAACTCCTGAACGAAAACCCCTCGTCGGATCTCGAAGAGGAGGAGGCGGCCTTGGGAAACGAGTCGGACTATCTGGAGGAATTACCAGGTGATGATGATGATGCCAGCTACTGCACCGAGAGCAGCTTTAGGAGCCAGAGCACGCTCGGTAGCACCCCAGGTACGTCGGTTTGCAAGTCCCCGACTTTGCTTTTGGATTATTTAAAGTGCACAGTTTTATAATCACCCCATTTGAGAAAGCAAGCCGCATTGTTCAAAATGGAGATTGCACTCAGAAACAGGCCTTTGTTTACCGTGTGCTCTGCTGGCCGCTGGCTTGTAGATCTGCACCACGCTTGAATCTCCTCGCGTGTGTTTTTGTGTTTTTGTCGTATCAGCACCTTTTTTTGGTGTCAATTTATTATGAAGAAATAAATGCGTGTCATTTTTACCGTTTTTTCTCGTGCACGCTGCATTTGACGTGTCTCAATTCAGACAGAGAAACAACACGTAGGGACTGTTTACCACTTTCCATTCATTCATTCAGCATTTCTCCTTATGTACCAAGAGTTATTCATCTCTCCTATGTCTACAGTGTACCCACAATATATCAAAACGCATACCCTTTAAACGTTGCGTTTGCATTTTGCCTCGTTAGAACAGCTCATACTTTGCCCGGAGCACTTTAACAAATATCAATAATGTCAGTCGTTAAAAACTAAATGAAAATTATTATATTAAATTAGTAAGACTGCGGCCACGTTTTACCTCGTTCAGTTCGATTTCAGCTTGTTACAAGCCCCTGTTCGGTAGCGTAATGCTGGCTAAATGAGTTTGACAGGCCTTTGTTTTGAATAGAGGCGCTCTGATTTCACCTGTTGCAAACACCAACTCATTGCAATATTACGTACTGTGTTGCACCGTTACCATAGTTACGTGCATACTCTTATGCGTATCAGATGAGCAACTTGGAGGCCCCCCCCCCCCCACCAACGTTATGGACAGTTTATTGAAGTGATGTCTGCAAAAATCAATTGACCTGTTATATAATGCATTGGGAGCATTGTGCCAGCCATTGGAACTCCAGATTGGGTTAGAAAAATACTTGTAAGCATGAGTGAGTTTTGGATATTTTGTGCATTCCACTATCCCATCATGAACAAAGCCCACTGTAGGACCACATCTTTGGTATCAGATTTTTGTTCTTTCTCGCCCAAATTAATCTTCTTTTTTTTTTTCATAAAGGTTTCATTGTAGTGTCTTTTTCCTCCACCTGCCAAGCCATACTCACACCCTCTTTGCTCCAAATAGACTTGAAATTTTGAAAGTAACATATTTATAAAATGTCAGTGCGTTGCCTGTATCTTGAACTGCTGTCTATATCACTCTGCTGCACTCGAGTCCATCTTATGCGCCATAAGTGGTTCAGGGATGATTACACAAATAACTCTGAACCTTAAATGGCCAACATGCCTGCCTTGCTAACAGACATGTGAACATGGCAGCCTTGTGCATCGGAGGGGTCTTTCATAAGACCTATGGCGACAGACACGCATTACTTTCATCTCTCATGGGCATACAGCCACACTGCTTTCACACACATATGCATTTGCATGCACACACACACACGCACACACAGGACAGAGGGAATGTCGGGGGTACATGCATATCTACGCACATTGCACCGGTAGAAACAAAGGGAGACTTATGAATCCACTGGGAACATGTTGCTTGGTGTCTGGGGATAGGATTGTGCTTGTTTGTCTCTTATAATGTCACTACCCAGTGTCACACTGCATTAGAAATAATCCCATTCAAACCAGCACTAGTCCCTACTTTACAGAAATCAGATGACCCTCTAGTTCTACATAATATTTTGGATGAATGACTCCGGCGGGGTGTAGTTGCAGCGTATTGTTTTTTTCAGAGCAGGCCCCAGAGCTTATTGAGGGTGTCAAAGATACTGTTAGTGAACTTTTCAGTTGATCATGCTAATAGGTTCAGGCATTAGGCTACCATGACCTATATTCATCATAAGGTATGCAGCTTAATCCATCATGGTCGATTGTGCATCCACATTCCAACATATGTTCTAACTAAAAGCGACGTTGGCCCACATTGATGTTCTGTTCAAATGTGTGTTCCTTTTTAAATTATTTTAAAATTTTGCATTTACAAGTTTCTCCTTTCTTTTCCTCTCCTTTCACTTTGTATGGTCCCCCCTCCTCCCTCCTTCATTTCCCCTTCGCAGGCCGGAGAAGGAGTCGGGCGTTGCGTCCCCGCTCTCCCATCTTTGAGGCGAAGGACATTCCGTCCCTGGAGCTTCCCAAGTCCTCTGAGGACCTCCTGGTTCCTGCCTCACAGCTCCTTAATGTATCCGCCGTCTATGAGGTCCTCCGCAACTTTGGCTCGGTGCTGCGCCTCTCCCCGTTCCGCTTTGAGGACTTTTGTGCAGCGCTGGCAGGCCAGGAGCAGTGCACGCTGCTGGCTGAGACCCACATCTCCCTGCTCAAAGCCATTCTCAGAGAGGAGGACACCTCCAACACCACGTTCGGTCCCGCTGACCTTAAGGACTCTGTCAACTCTACTCTGTATTTTGTGGACGGTATGACCTGGCCGGAGGTGGTGCGTGCCTATTGCGAGAGTGACCCAGAGTACCGGCATATCCTGCCTTGCCAGGAGGGCGAGGAATACCCGTACGAGCCGCTGGAGAGCAAAATCAAAGTCCTCCAGTTCCTGGTGGACCAGTTCCTGGCGACCAACATCGCCCGGGAAGAGCTGATGTCGGAAGGGGTCGTCGCCTACGACGACCACTGCAGGGTGTGCCATCGCCTCGGTGACCTGCTGTGCTGCGAGACATGCTCAGCCGTCTACCACCTGGAGTGCGTGAAGCCGCCGTTGCAGGAAGTGCCAGAGGACGAGTGGCAGTGCGAGGTGTGTGTGGCGCACAAGGTGCCCGGTGTGGCAGACTGCATCCCCGAGGCGCAGAAGAGCCGCCCGTACATCCGCCAGCTGCCCATTGGCTACGACCGACACGATCGCAAATACTGGTTCCTCAACCGACGCATTGTAGTGTGAGTTGACAATGTTTGTGTTCATTCTATTTGTCTGTGCCAAGACCAATTTATTGTACATCCTCTTTATGAAATATCATACAGTGGAAGAGGGGGAAGACAGTGTGGATGGCATGTGGCGCTTCAACGCGCATGTCGATGTTATGCAAAAAAAGCAGTTGTTGCATTAGTTGGTGAACTCGTATCAAACTGTCCGAGCATCTGTCAAGGAGATCCGCCTGCACGTCCAAATACAAACCGAATACGGAAGAGGGATATGTGCAGCAATCCTGTAAGTTTCATTTGTGCACATTCTTCCACAGTAATTTGTTATGAGATGCCGTCTACACAGCCGCTGCACCATAGTCGTTTTTACATTGCAGGGCAGGTTACTTAGTCCCATCCACCTATCTGGAGATTAGTGGGATGGAGATGCACTATATACTGTTACAATGTTTGCGATGCCGTTAGTGTGGCTGGCTTTAGCCTCCTTGCTACCCCGAGACCTTAATAAACTAGGTTGTTACTTTGAGAGACAAGTTGAGGTTGAGAATGGAGCTACACAACAGGTTGGTAATTCATTAGCAGGATGTTTCACCTCAAACTACTTGGATATGCCTTGAATCAAAACTTGACGCATTTAGCTCTAAACATATGAGCCTATTGGTTAGCTATTACAAAGACAGGCATATTGTGAGTTCAGTTTCTTGCATGTGAGTACAGGTCTGCACAACAGGAGCATATTACATCTACTGTGCAAACTTGCATACCTAAAATATCTGTATCCCTCCATGAGACTTAACATGGGCTGATGGTCAGCAGTATCGGCCCCGTACGTTAGTATATTATCTAGCTATCGAGCAGTCACAGATGGTGTGTGTGCTGGGTCAGCAGCAGTGGGCGGCCTGCTACATAAACCAGAATGGAGCATGCATCACCTGAACAATCTAAGATTTAAAGAGGGTACGAGGCCCAGGCTTTTCTATCGCTGGAGTTCTCTCTCTCTCTCTCTCTCTCTCTCCGCTGCATCCCACCCACCAAATTGGCCCTCAGCAGGTGCTGTGTAATAGATCTTCACTGTCCCCTGTGTGTGTGTGTGTGTGTGTGTGTGTGTGTGTGTGAGAGAGTGATGTGCACGGAAGTAGGTTTGTGACTGGGTGTACGTGCAATGAATGTGCACAGAAGTGTGGGGTGTGTGTGTGTATAGTGAAGTCCTGGGAGGATGCTGAATAGACAGTATTGTAACATGGCCTCGGGCTTCCCAGTCCCCAGCATGGGCCACGCTGAGCAAAAAGCTGTCAAATCTTCCACTCTGCTGCTGCTACATAGTTTGGAGCGCCCCAGTCAGGAGGGTTTCTTATTGTGCCGGGCCTGGCAGAGTGTCAGGCTGCCTTCCAATCACCACGGATCACCCCTATGCCCTAAAATGTACACGGGTATATTTTTGTGGAAAATCTATTCCAGGGAGAGCTGCTCTTTGCACTGTGTACTCAAATGTCAGTGTTTTGAGGCGTATAGAGTTTTGGAAAGCACGCTTATCTGCCACCTAGAAGTCACCTGGTTGTAATAGTACACAGTGCGCTTCACAGGTCCCTACTACCCAGTTGTAATGAACTCTAAATGCCAATTCAAATTGTCAGTGCGTGCGGCCAGGTATCCTGCGACCCCTTTCAGACATTCCCTTTTGCCGGCATATTTGTTTTCTTTTTAAAACGGTTAACCATGTACACGCTTTACAACTAGGCTGTAAGACCTGCAGCTTGCTGTGCAGCACCATGGATTCAGTCCCTTTCAAACGGTCTATGACAAGAACGTGGCGGCTTTGTGACGGCGCAGACATTCTGGGCTTCAGCATCTTTCTGTAAGGTCCAGCCACGAGTTCTAGAAATAAAACCGACCGTTTACAATGGACGGCTCAACTTAGCAAGATGGCAGGCCAGCATCCGTAACTCCCATCTCCCATGTCCCATCTATTGCTTCCTCATATTGACATCTTCCAATCCCTTTCTCCACTATTCTCCTTTTCCTATCTATCTTTCCCCCTCCCTCTTCCCTCTTTCCCTTCTTTCTCCTTTCTCTTGTCTCCCCTACAGCGAGGAGGACGGTGAGCAGGAGGACAAAACCATCTGGTACTACAGCACCAAGGTAAATGGGACTCAATATTCGGTGGTTCTAGGCTCTCCTGACGTTCAGCTCCCATTGGTTTCTTTCATGGAGATTGAGGTTCTCAACTCTCAACTCTCACTCTCCTCCCTCTCCTCGCCAGGTCCAGCTGGCTGAGCTGATAGACTGCCTGGATAAGGAGTACTGGGAGGCCGACCTGTATGCCACGCTGGAGGAGATGAGGGAGGAGGTGCACACCCACATGGACATCAGCGAGGACCTGACCAACAAGGCCCGCGGCAGCAACAAGTGCTTCCTCACCGCCGCCAACGGTAAGAGAGCTGCGGCTCCCGTCTCTTCTTATTAAACCAAACCCATGTAGGGTATATAATTATCAGTGATATGTTCTGGCACTGTGCGCTGAAGGCAATGAGACCTGAGGGGGGGGGGGAGAGCGATCTCTGATGTCAGCCCAATTTTTTTTTCCCCTTTCTCTCAGAGCAGCCTCTCTGCTCTGAGAGCCTCTCTCTTCCTCTGTCTTTCTCATTCCCTCGCTCCACCCCTCCGTCTGCCTTCTCCCCAGTAGCCATGAATGCCACCCAGTCATAGATAGCTGGGCCATAGGAACCAGCCCAGCCATTATGTAACCTTACTCTGGTCCCAGTTTGGCCGGCCTCCAACACTCGAAGCTTCCCTTCAGTTGCTCGTTTCTTCCTTTCTGTCCAAGGACCTGTGTCTTCACCATGCCCGCACCTTTGTACTTGTTTGTTGTTTTTTTTTTTAAATGAAAATGAAGCGCGGTTGTGCACGTGCAGTGGGAAGTTCAGCGAAACGGCACTGCACTTCAAATGGGCTTTCATCAGTTCCATTGCAACAGCTGGAGTGGAGACTAGCATTTTCTGAGCACTGATAAATCAAAAAGATTCTCACTGAATACCATAAACTTCTTTTACTCCTGCACCCTGAATGGCTCACTGATCTCACACGAAGAGCAGAAGCAGGGCTACTTTTTTTTCTTCTTCATCGAACTTACCCTTGTGCAACAAGAAGGTTGGTAGCAGTGTCACCTCTGTGCTTACACTGTTTATTTTGTTGGCTACGGTGTATGATACAAGCTAGTCTCCTTTCTCTACTCTTTGTTTTAGGAGAAAGGTCTGTCAGAGAAATTGATCATTATGGCATTACGTTTGTGTTTCTGAAAACTAATCACAGTTGTCCGGCGGGGCTTAACGTAAGACTTTTGATGACTACACCTAATCCCCTTTACAATCCCAAAATGCTAGCCACAGGCCAGTGAGCTAACATGTGTGACGAGTGCTGTTTTGACAGTGGAGTCATAGAATTGGGCATGAATGCATAACTTAATGTGGGCCGTTGGTGTCTATTAGTAGGTTATGTGGAAAGCCAATGTTTTGGGGGTTTTTTTAAACTCAAATTTTGCCAATGCAGAGCTGTCAAGTGACTGTCACTCAATATGAAATTCGGGCTATTTCCCCAAACTGTAGCTATGGCAGCTAGTGAACGTACCGTATTGCTAGTTATACTTGATGCAGTCTTTCATATCTGGGAGTGGCATGGCACCCGCAGCAACAACAGACTGGCCACTGACCGATCTACCGATCTGGCCTACAAGGGTCTTACACTCCCCAACAGAACATACGCACACGCAGTTAGGTAGACACACACTTCACTGAACAAAAACGAATTGGTAGAGACCACAGAATCCACCATCAAGCCTTTTGCACCACTTCCTGAAAGGATCATTTGGCTTTTTTGGTGTTTCATCCACTCTCCCTGAGCATGGTGGCATTTTCAGGGGTGGGCTTTTTCTATTTCTGTTTTTACGCACAACTCCCATCTGTTTCTAATGGAAATGGCCTACCAAAATTATGAAAATTCGTCTTCGTTCCATCATTTCCTGCTTGTTTGTGCTGTCCTGATCACATCCTCTGGAGTGATTTGAGGGAGGATGGGAAGACCAACTAGTAACATGCATTCCTCCATTTTAACTGAAGATTATAAGGGAAGAGGAAACAACTGTTTACCATTCATCATCCGCTATGTTAAATTCAAACAAATTGCCTACCACGGCAGACAGAGCTTATGTTAAGCTGGAAAGGTGATAGCAATGAGTCAGATTCTCAGAAATGATCTCACCACAGTCTTCAACTGTTATATACGACCCACAGTGCTTACCTGGTAACACGTGGCTACCAGTGTTGCTACACTGCATCATAATAACCGAGGTGTTCAATTCAAAACACAGCATGGTGCCAATATGCTCTCTGACCACACAGAGGAATATGTGACATTAATGCACAGGGAGAACCATATGTACTGTGTTTTACAGCAGGTTGTGATTGGATGTGATGGCATATTTGGTTAAATTGCGTCATATTTTTCAAAGTAAGGTCTGTTACTTGTCTCCATGGTTGTCACAGCCTATGCTCCCAAAGGGATGCACTACTATTCAGCCTGCTGAATTCAATACCCCTCTGTCTTCAAATGTGGAGTTATTCCTTTTACTGGTGACAGACCCAGTTTATCTCCCTTAACTAACTACTAATCTTCCTTTCTTTTTATGGGTGGTTTTCTTTGCACTTCACAAGTTTTTTTTTTTTTCAGAAGTTCCTGTTGTTATTATGATAATGCTGCTTTTTATTTATTTTTTTAAATACAACTCACATTCATTTCTAATGGATTAATGTTTGCCTGCTTTGTTTCTTGTTTTTTGTGTTCCTGGTCATACCCCTCGAGGATGATTATCACATAAATCTCCTAATCAATAAATCATTTCTTTCCTGGAGCATTTGCAGGCTCAATAGTTTGTCTCTATCTTACAATTAATTTATTTTTTCTCCTTTTTTTGTTTTTCTTTTCCTCTCTCCTTCAGAGGAGATCCTGGACCGGTTGCGGGCCAAGCAGGAGGAAGAGCTGGGGGAGGTGAAGAGACGGGCTGCTGAGGAGGCCCAGAAAGCACGGCTGGAGAGGGAGAAGGAGGAGGTGGATGTGGAGAGGGAAGACGAAGAGGCCAGGCTGAATGAGCTGGGGCAGCAGGAGGCCAAGGTCAAAGATCTGCAGAAGGAGGCAAAAGAAGAGACCAAGGAAGGGACCAAAGCTGCCTCACAGGAGGAAAAGGAGGAGGGTGTCAAAAGTGGAGGTAACAGCTCGAAGATGATGATGATGATGATGATGATGTAACACAACTAAATTACCAAACAATTGAATGCTGTTAGTCACCTAATAAACACAAGAACAGAAATTATAGTTTAATAGCAAATATGATCTGAAGAACTGCTCCTCTGGCCTCTCAATATCTAACCTCTGTTCTGTTTTTGAGGCTTGAAAAAAAGACATCATTGAGGTGTAATTAGTTATTGATTGAAGAATCAATTCTGCAGTTATTTGGCTCTTGGACCGATTAGAAATGCTTTGCCCCTTTTCAAGACTTAAGCGACTACTTTGTCATCCACAAACCATATATGTGATTTATACAGCTGTCTTGCTGGATATGTGTTATCCGGTGCAATCAGAGCTCTTACATTGAATAATCGTGAAATGTCACTATTGTGTGCCTAGATAGTTATTGCACAAGAAGCAGAACAAAGCACAGATGTTTCAGTGTAAGTCCATCGACAATGAGTTGAGCACCCTCTGTAAAGTTTACAAGCTTGGTGAGGTGCATCTAACTGGATGTTTTCTCCATAAATTCATGATGGCATTCCTCAAGAAAATTAGTAATGGGACAATGTAAAATGACTAAAATTAGATTGAATGGTATTTCTTTGATGATGGATTTGTTCATATGTAATCCACATTGGCTTATCAACTTTAAGTCTAGAGTATTTACAATGTTGCTGCTGTTCATCTGTAGTCGTAGAGGCTCCACCCACTGGTCAGGAGGGCAATGGCGGCTGTAGCATCTCAGAGGAACCTAAACCTCCAATGACCCCAGCTCCAGCACAGACTGCCCCTGCCACTGAGAGCTCTAGCCTGGCCACGGAGGCTCCAAAGCCCCCTGCCTCCACCGGAGAGGCAGAGAAAGAGGGATATTCTGATATGGAAGTCACTGACAACACCGAAGGTATACAAGGGTACTCCAGGGTGAAGTTGCCCTTATTAAGGTCTTGTTTGGGATCAGCTTTACAGCCCCCCAGTCGGTACCTTCACTTTTAGTAGGGGGAGTTGGAAAACTGACTCCAGACCAACTTCTTTGGGCAGCTTCACAGGTTGTGTCACAAATAACATACCCTCAGCATCGCCAATGAAAATGACCTTGTTTGTGCTTTCATAAATCCTGTGCTTGGATGTTCCCTTTCCACTATTTCCCAGCCTCTTGTCTGGCCCTCCTGCCATTATTCTCCATATGTGGCCCCATTCCATCTGCTACCTTTTGCATTCAGTCATCCAATGTTTTTTGCTTGGATTTCAGTCTTGAGCGCTTTCAGCCACTCTGCTTTCTTGAGCGCTCATGCTTTCTTCTTCGTTAACAAGCTGAGGGGCTGATTGCATAGATTGATTTGCTATCAGATGTCATTGTCACTGCAATCAGCGTGACTGGAACCGAGCCTCAGTCAAATGGCGGACAACGTTCACATCGCTTGGTGCAATTACTCATATACAGCTTTTCTTCTGCTGCTTGCTTGTTATTGGCACCCTCAGTTAGATAGGCTGTCTGTAGGCAATGCCCTTGTTAAAGAGCTTGTTCTGAGATGACCTCCACGCTTAAAGTATTAATAATCAGCACTTGAACACAGAGCTTCACCATTTGTCGTTGTAGTCAGTATGGTCATGTGCACAAACCTTGTGTTGTGGCTGTGCTTGCTATACTTGTGTGGCATTTTCTTCTCTGATCTGGTTGCCCATTGCTTTCAAATGGCCCATAATTGCCATATGAGGTTGGGTGTGTTCACTGCATGCTGCTTATCACTAGAGGGAGCCACAGCCCTGCTAATTACTTCACAAGGGTTAACTTGTGAAGGAAAGCTTGTGTCTTCGTTAAGAGTGAGCTTCTGCTTGAGCTGGACCTTCTATTTAGAGGTCATTGTTAACATCCATGTTTATTTGATGCTATATTTTGTCTTGTTCATTCCAGTTTGATAATCTCAGTTAACACCTACAGCTAGCTGGAACACTTAAATGAGCCATGAAAGACCCACAACACATTCTAGGCAAGTCGGCCTTGTTCATATAATGGACAGGTATTCCTTGTCATTTTTTGTCTGTAACAGAAAAGCCGTTGTTGGAGTCTGTCCCTGCCAGCGGAGATGGGGTCCCGAGCCTGAGCCAACCCCCTCAGCCCAGTGAGGAGAACAGTAACAGCAGCATGGGAACCGGGGTCCCTCCCAGGGGCCCTGAACCCCCAGATCTGGCTGACAAGTCCTCCCAGTCGTCCATGGCCAGCTTCGATGACACAGGTGTGACACAACAACATCATCCTTTTATTTTGACTTGATGTCACAGGTTCCCTCTGCTAATTGAGCTCTATCATACTGGTCTACACAGCATACACCCTAGTTAATAAATCCTTTGACCAGAGTAGTGGTACATTTTACATTGTAGCTTTGTCTCTTCTCTATGGGAAGGGCTATACAAACATATCATGGGTATTATTCATGAAACTACAATCTCACAAAGATATCTCTTTCAACTCAATACACAAGATTCAACCTTAGATCAGGTAGAGTTTGCCCTTGATTATGACTGTCTTTCATTGAATTTGGCATCGTGCTTCCAGGGGACGGTAAAGAGGCAGCCAACGGTGAGACTGGAGGGTCCGGCAGTAGGAAGTCTTCGGCGACCCGCATGGTGACCCGGCTGAGGAACCCAGACAGCAAGCTGAGCCAGCTGAAGAGCCAGCAGGTGGCCGCTGCCGTTCATGAAGCCAACAAGGGCTTCAAGGAGGGCAAGGAGGTGAGAGCTGCAGATGGTAACAATTTTACTCTTGTAAATAGATGACAACTAAAGGCATACTTTTGTAATACCGGTCCTGGGAGCAGGCCTGTACACATGGGGGTTAGGTGCCCTTGATGAGGGGCCCATAGGAAGCATCCGGTACAGTCAGGTACCACCGGATGTCTTCCGACTACTAAGCAACGTCCCTAACTAGCTTGTGACACAGAGGGTTGACATTTAGAAACAACATTTACTGTAATGCTTGAAGCCAATAAGGGATTTCTAGACAGCAAGTAGGTGAGAACCTGTAGTTCATTTCAAAGTTGCAATGTCAAATCAGATAAATTCACTATTTGAATTTGAGGTAGATGAGCATGGTCTTGACCCTGCCTCTTTTAACTAATAGTCTGGGGAGCTAATTTGATGTAGCCAACACCAACAGGTGATACTAAAGAAGTCAATTCTGTTCTAATTTCTAGGCATTTCTAATTTCTTTAGCCTTTATCCTATCCAGAGTGACTTGACAATGAGTTCTGATTGGATTAACCCCTTTTTTGAATGATCATGCGCCATATTTGTTGTTGTTGTTGTTGTTGTTGTTGTTGTTATATTACTGTCCTTGATGAAGTGACCACCAACTGCAGTACGTTTACAAGACTCTTATTTTTTCCCCACCTCCATAGGTGCTAGTAGTAAATGCACAAGGCGACGTCACCCGTGTTAGCACACGCAGCTCCAAGGAGGTGGTGATGAAGGGAACCCTCAGCCATTTCTTCAAGCTGGGCCAGGAGGGCAAGTACCGTGTCTATCACAACCAGTACAGCTCCAATGCCCTGGCCCTCAACAAGCACCAGCACCGAGAGGCAAGTAGCAGTCCTGTTGGTTGTCTTTCTCCTTTATTCATAAATGCTTGATTTGTTGTTAAATGAGGGTGGCACGGTGGATCAACGGTTCCTGGCCCTTTCTGTGTGGCCCTTTTTTAAAGACATCCAAGTCAGGTTGATGGGAGACTATAAATTGCCCATGTCTATCTGTGTTAGCCTTGTGATGGACTGGTGACCTGCCAAGGTCCCTCACTTCCCTGAATAGGAATAAATGGGTAAAGAAAATGAATGAATGAATGTTGCTAAATGTGTTGTATTGTCATTCTTGGGTATGGGATTATAAAAGAAAGTACATTTTTATGTGTATGCTGGTGTTGCCATCTCTGTCCCTGCTTGGCCATGTCTTCTTCTTACCTCCTCACCACTTTATGTTTGACTTGTCATGGTGCCACTTTATTTGTATTTAGTTTTTAAAACTAATGTTTAAAATTAAATATGGAATCTCTACCAGCTGGCCAGCCCACGCTGAGCAATTTTCGATTGGCCAGTGCAAATTCATGTCACTAGCTATATTTTGAATGGGGCACTAATGAAGATGAAATCTGGTCTTCTAAGTTCCATCCCTGACTAAAATCCACCCATCAAACTCTTCATCAGGACCACGACAAGAGGCGGCATCTCTCCCACAAGTTCTGCATGACGCCAGCAGGGGACTTTAAGTGGAATGGGTCTATCCATGGCTCTAAGGTTCTGACCATCTCCACGCTGAGACTCACCATCATCCAGCTAGAGAACAACGTCCCAGCACCATTCATGCACCCTAACTGGGCCTCACACAGGTATGGAACAGAGTGGGCGAGAGTAGCTTGCTGTTTATGTTTTTTAACCACAGAAAACAATGGGTCACATACATGAGGAAATGGAAGAAAAGTCAGAATTTAGTGTAATATATTAGTGAAAACTTCAAATCAAAAAGGTCCTAAAGAAAGTCACGGAAGAAGTTGAAAAGTGCTCATCTAACTTTGTTTGTTTGTTTTGTAGGACCAATTGGATCAAGGCAGTTCAGATGTGCAGTAAGGCCAGGGAGTTTGCCCTGGCTCTGGCCATCCTGGAGTGTGCCATCAAACCTGTTGCTCTGCTGCCTGTCTGGAAGGACTCACTGGGACACACCAGGTATACACACACACACTGACGTGATTTCTCGAAGACACACTTTCAAATGATTTATTAATCATTTGAGCCCACCGCAAATTTGGTTTAAATGCAAAACATTCAAATACTTAAAAAATATTCAGTGCATGTACACACAGGTTGTGTGACCAGGCAGGCCAGTTTAGCAGGCAGAGATGATCATAGCCAGATCAGATCAAACGGCCCACCCCTGCTGTGTGGCATAATATTTAGACTGTGAGTCCACTACCAGTACCACCCACCTCTGCCTGTACAACCACAACGCCCCTTTAAAGACCTGATTATCCCAAACTTCATGGAGTCAAGACCAAAGTGTGACGGAGCAATGAGCGTTTGTGTGTGTGTATTTTTCGTGGAGTTGTGCCAGGAAGCAACTACAGTTACCCTTTTCTGATTTTTGATCAGGACTGTTACACATGCTCAGGAAGCTGCTTTCAATAATTCTCGTTCACAAGGTTGTTGTTCAGCGGTGCATTTGTACATAATCTACAAGATTCAGCTGAGTGGACAGGTGTGAATGGTACATTTAAGATGTCCAAAAGAGGTGTTTTGCTCACCAGAGAAAGGCAAACATGACACACAAGATTTTTGCAAATTGCTCAAAAGAAGGTTATTTTCCTGTAGACCCACCACCTCTGGAGTAGGCATCAGCCCTAATGAAGAAGGTAGTGGACTGAATGAGATGGAAAGTAAATAATTCGGGGGTTGCAGGTTGCATTGTACAACAATTTTCAAAATGTTTTCAGGTTACACCGGATGACATCCATGGAGCGTGAGGAGAAGGAGAAGGTGAAGAAGAGGGAAAAGAAGCTGGAGGACGAAGAGACGATGCAGCAGGCCACCTGGGTCAAATACACCTTCCCCTATCAAACACCAGGTAAGACTCCCACACATGCTCCACACTTAATTCATGGCGTGTTGATGGTGTATTTCACACATGTCAAAAGTTAGAACAGTTTTGGGGCGTTTTTGCAGCAGGCATTATATTTGGGCATCATACACACACATGGAGTGAGTGGAGTGTATCTAAACCAAGGGGCAGTATCACACCGTATGAAGCAGGTTACACATAGACATACACAAACCACTCTGCCCTTTCTTTGACCTCTGTTTACACACCAGACCTAAGCTTCTTCCACATCAAGGCCACAGTCTTACTCTATTTACAACCCGGCTGGATCCGTCCCCAATTAGGTCTAATCACCAGGACATGTTTAATTGCCACTTCCTGACCCCAGAAATTTGGTGAATGTGTGCGTGTGTGACCATCAAGGGCTGTTTGATGCAGCAAGCTGAGCTCTGCTGTGAGTCATTTCCCTCTCCAATTAATGACCAGTGTGTGAATACCTCTAACCTTCTAATCTCTCTACTTTCCCTGCCTCTCTCCCCTCTCTTTGCCTCTTTTTTTCCCCCTTCTTTCCCCATTCACTCTCTCCCCTTTGAACCTCTTTCACCTCTTATCCTTCTCCTTTTGTTGTTCGCTCTCTCTCTTCCTCTGTTCCTTTCTGCTTTCTTTTCCCCAATGTGAAGGTGTGGAAGCAGAAAGGAGAAGAGTATCGTGTAACAGGCTATGGGGGCTGGAGTTGGATCAGTAAGACTCATGTGCAGCGGTTTGTCCCCAAGCTGCCCGGCAACACCAATGCCAACTACCGCAAAGAACTGGAAGGTCTGCACTGGGCAGTTCGGGGCCCAAAATGTGGTTTTCTATGATTTCATTTTTTTTTCTCTCATTCAAAGTCTCTTTGACTCTCTTTGAGAGTGAATTAGTCTCTCACTCAAAAATCTCAAAGATGTCATTGTGTCCAATATGTGGCCTTCTATGAATTGAGTCTCTCTTTCCAAGTGTCTTTGCTTCTTGTTGAGAGTTGTGTTCTAAGATTTCTAAAGAGCTCTCAAAATCAGCCCAAATGTGAGAATGTGAATGTTAGAGGATTTTTGTTTCTCATTTGAGGCTTTCATGACTTGCCTGTCACTCAACAATCCAGTCAAAGATACCATAGATAGTATATGCACTTGTTTATTCATGTACCTATACGTACAAGCTTGGTGCAGCATTTTGGTGTCAAACTCTGACTTGAGTTTCTACCAACATAACTCTCTTATTAAAGTAGTGTAATTTTTCTTTCCCTGTGCTGTCCTTATGTTTATTTTGTTGATAATGGACTGTGCTCTTAAATTCCCTAATTACTAGTGATTACCATTAGGTCTTGAGTACCTTTTGAAAGAGACTGCACATGGAAAATATAACAAACTCCCTCTCTCCTCTTTTCTTCCATAGATGCCAAACTTGGTAAGAAATGTACTCTGCTGGACTTGAGTCGACGGCCCAGTGCAGTGACACCAGAAGCTCAGGGAGCTGCAGCTAGTAGCACTGAGGAGAGGGATGGAGACTCTACCACCTCCAAGCCCTCAACAGGCCACCTGTCTGAGGAGAGGATGGAGGAGGGAAAGAAAGAAGAGGTGGATAAGAAGGAGACTGAGGAACTGTCAGCAGATGAGTCGGCTGAGAAGATGGAGGTGGACCTCACAGACTCACGACCAGATGTAGAGCATGGTATGACGGACTGCAGATAATCACATCTTTAGTAGTATTTAATCAAATTCAGATGATTGACTAGTTTTTCATTTCGAACCCCATCATTCTAATCATCATTGTGAAACTCATTAATCTCATCATCTTAATAGTGTGTGTATATACTGCACAAGCACTGTCAACTGGATTGGATTTCCAAGGGATAAGAAAGTTAAGGCAAATTGAAATGTTATGAATGTGTTGATTAACCTTGTGTTACAATCACGCAGATTTTATGTTCAAACAAATTACCAAATTACGATTTCAGAGTAGTCTTCAAATGGGGAAATTTCAGAAAAGATTGATGAAGTACCCCATTTTTATATCCATGGGAAACTGGAATTAAACTAAATTAAATTAACTAAATCCATCTTCCCTCCAGGGACGAGTATTCTAGAGGAAAAGGCCTCCGTGAAGGAGGAACCTGTCGAGGGCCCTCAGCGCCCCTTCAACTATGACGTAGTGGACGTCAGCAAGGGCTTCCTGACCCGCATCGCCTACAAGAAGAAGGTCAAGACCTCCAAGCTGGACACCCTGTTGGAGCGCCGCGTGAAGCAACACGCATTGGAGGAGAGGCAGCGGCAGCAGGCCATTGCCTCCAAACCCAAGACTACTACCACGGTGCCAGCCACTCCATCCCCAGCGCCGGGCACTCCAGTCCGGCCACGGTCACCACTCCAGCCCCAGGCTCTAGTTAAGACACAGCTCACACCAGGTGTAGCTGTAAAAGTGGAGGAAACCTCTTCCACAACACGTACTCCTGGGCCAGGTGAAGTCAAAGAGGAGACTCAGGCTGAACTCTCTAAAACTACAGACGGGACTATTGCTCCTCCTCTTCCTTCTGCTATTCAAGACACCACACCCAAAGGCCCTGCAGGTGGAGATTCAGCTTCACCACAAAATCAAACCTCCTCCATGCCACAGAATCAGGAGGCAGACTTACTGGAAAGGACTACACTGCCCAAAGTATCTAGTTCTGGCAGGTCAGGGCACGAGGGTCTCAAGCTGCCTGGTGGTGTACAAGAAACAACAGCACAGGAAATTCATAGCTCTTTGGCGCAACCATCAGACAAGCCTGCACATACTGAAAATGCAGGGTCTGAGACAACTATCTTGAAATCGGACTCGATAAGGATACCCACAAGCACTCTTGACCAGGAATGCGGTCAGAACACAAGTCCTCCTAAACCTATTCAGCAAAGCCCAGAAACTTTAAGCTCAGAGCTTCCGTTCACAGAGGAAAATGGCAAGGGCTCACAGGATCCCCAAGGCAACATGCAAGGCATTGGACAAGGTAGAACTGAGGGCATTAGCACTGTCACTGCCCAGCCAGTTCCTCTTCTCCCTCAGATGAATGGAAAAGATGGCTTGGAGAGCAAAGTCATGTTTACTAACTCTGTAGTGACCCCAACCCATGGTGCTCTCATCAACAGTACCCAGGCCAAGGTGAACAGCATAGGTAAAGTTGAAAGAGAAGATCTGGCCATTTCACTGAAGGACAACACACAACAAAAGCCCCTAGTGAATGGAGATGTGGCCCCTGTAAATGACAAGACAATGGCTGGAGACAAGGAGCCAAGTCCGGCTCCTAGGGTAGAGGTGGAGAGCAAGGCGATGGTATCAGACCAGGACTACCAGCCTCCAGCGAAGGTAACTAGACTGGAGAACAACATAGAAGCACTTGGAGCAAATACTGAGAGCGCTCTACAGCACAACAGCACAGCACCAGCTCAGTCCGTGGAGACCAAACCTATGGTCAAGATTATCAGAATGGCACCCTCTCCGATACCCTCAGCCGAGGAATCTAGTCTGAGTGACGACTTTGCGGAGGAGAACAGTAACAATGGAATTACCGACCCACTCAAGGCCCTCCTCAACCAGGTAACCACCACCACAATGACCACCACCACGACAATGGTTTCCAAAGAGACAAGGATAGCCAAGATGTCATTAAATGCATCTCGAGACACCACAACACCCATGGTGTCAACAACAGAGAGCAGTGTGGTGTCCACCCTCTCTACCATGACCAAAACAACCGTGACCAAAGTCCGTTCACCCACCCCAGACAGTCAGTCGGAAGACAGCCAGAGCGAAACAGTGATACAAGAGCACAGGGCAACACTTTCAGCCTCCATTAGTAAGTTAACCTCAGACCCCAGTGGTAAAACCTCAGCGTCGGTTTGTGTGAGCCAGGAGCTCTCCTCTTCATCAACAAAGGGCTGTGTCCACCTCCTCAAATTCTCCCGCACCAAGAAGACACGCTCGGACACTGCCCTGCCCTCCTACCGCAAGTTCGTCACAAAGAGCAACCGAAAGAGTATTTTCGTACTGCCAAATGATGACTTGAAGGTGCTGGCAAGGCGAGGTGGAATCCGTGAGGTGCTCATCTTTAGCTACAATGCCAAGCCATCCCTGGACATCTGGCCATATCCTTCACCCAGGCCCACGTTTGGCATCACATGGAGGTAGGCTCTCTGTCGCTCTCACTTTCACACACTGGCTCACCAAACCAAACCACTGGTTATGGTCATTCTGTCTCTCCATTCTTGTTGAGGTGGTGTGATTATTGAGGCCATAACAGCAACTTCCCTAATTCCCACACTTACAACAGCTTCTGTATAAAATGTCCCAACATGTGACTGAAGCAGTCACAGGTTTATATCAAGGATATTGCACACCTTAGAGGCCTAACTCTTTAATCCAAATTTAAAATGGAAGCCCCCAATACAGAAAACCCAAAAATAACATTTGAAGCATTTGTAAACTCTCTACAAGATCCACAAGACTCTTGGATATTAGTATTTGACAGCCTAACATGATTTGTATATACTTCTATGGCAAAAATCCATGGCAGTGAACCAAAAGATTTTAATTTTAATTAAAACTATGACAAGCCTTGGCTTGAATTCTACCTTATTTTATGGATAGCCACATTAGGCTAACACATTTTAGCATTAGCCTTCATCAGAGGACGCCCCCATGTTTTTATGGGGTTTTTTGGAAGTCACTTTATAGTTCTTGGCATAGCACACAGCCAGAAGAAGTTCACACAGTGTTGAAGAGGCACACCTGCCATATATTCCTCAATGATTTGTGTATGTGTGTATGTATGTACTATATATATTATTTTTAAGGTCCCATGAAACAAAAATCAAAGCTCAGTTCATGATGTATGGCTATGGTAAAAAAGGAATTATGGGTGAGTTTAACATTGCCTTGGTATCAATGCTAGCCATTGCTTCATGGCAGCAGCTGACTACACAGTTCTGAGGTGGTGGCAATAAAAAAGGAATCAGTAATGAAATACGACTAGTGAAACAGATTTTATCTCTGCACTTACTGTGTCTTACTGGGTTCATTGTGCCTTTTTGCAAAAGGAAATCGAAGAAAGTAAGGAGAAAAACAATTTTGGGCTATTTGTAAGCCATTTTTCTAAATAGTAAATTTGTTTTAAGTTGTTTGTGTCATGTCGTAAACATTGGGGAAAAGAGAGCGAAGTCATGTTGACTAACTGTAGTGTATTTTGAGTAACAACAGTGTACGAATTTTGTAAATGCTTCACTTTACATCTGCAAGTCATACCCTTAAAGAATGTTTGTTTAAATATCCAGAATTTATTTGCTCATGAAACCTGGATTGTATCTTTAGCTGCACTTCATTTTTGTGAGAATATAGTTTTTAATCATACCGTTTCTAATTAATAGCTGATTGTGTGAAGGTTCAACCAGAAAAAGACTCATCGTTTACCATGATATAGCATGCATGACATGGCCTCTCCTGTGTTTTTTTTAAATTGTGAATGTTTTTAACCGCACATTTCTCTACTTTAAAAGGGGCATTCATGTTTTGCGGTGACACTCCCCTTCATCCACCCTCAAATCATCTCCTGGTTTTAAGACAGTGTCATGTTGATTTGTTGTTCGTTATGTCTTCTCCCCACCCTGCCGGCTGTTCGTGGCTTTGGCTCTTGGCAGTGTTATGGCTCTGAGCCCGGTGTCGCACAGAGACCTCTGGTTATTTTGACCGGACCTCAGAGTTCCGAAGCAGACGTGAATCATCTGGCGGTCGGAGAAGTGTCAGGATGTTCACATTGCGCAATGACCAGGGATATTTTCCCCGCCTGTGGTTACACTGTGGACAAGGGGATATCCCCCCCCTCCCCCACCCTGCCCTCATCATGTTTTTGTAGACGTTCAACATGTTTTAAATGGCCGTAAAAGGCGGAACCATGCAAAGCATTCCTAAGTGTCAGGTTCATTGTTGGGACAGTGAGCTCAGTAATAAGGAAGGAAGGAACATTTCCTCAAAAGAGATAAATGGATGAAATTATTCAATGAAGGATGATATCCTGTCATCCAATTTCTCAATTCAAAGTCTGTTACACCCAAAACGGTTTGTTGAATTAAAAAAGCCACACAAAATGTTTCCACTTTGAACTAAGGTACTTTGCTTTTGTACTTTTGTAGTCTGTGGTAATATCTGTCCCTCCACAGTAACCACAGTATAAAATGATTGAAGAAAGGTGGAAATTCTGTCTCTGGAAATTGGTTATGAAGAGACATCAACTTCACCAAAAACCTCACTGTTTTTCTCCGCCTCTTCCTGCTCCAATGACGAACACGAGTGTTTTCCACAATGCTGAGCGGATCATTAACACAGTTAAGTACCTATTTGCAACAATACATGAATAGCAGTTTAACCTCCCTCTCCGTTGTTGTCTCCAGGTATCGTCTGCAGACAGTGAAGTCTCTGGCTGGCGTGAGTCTGATGCTGCGACTCCTGTGGGCCTGTCTGCGGTGGGACGACATGGCTGTCAAACCCTCCGCCGCTGTTGGCACCACGCGCACAGGTAGACCCCCTTGGCTCCCACCCTGTCCAACCACCTCCACATAAGATATCTTCCATCTGGGGAGAGTGACAAATACCCCTTATTTCAAAATAACTTGGGGGGGGAAGTCAAAATACAAAATATTCACAATAATCCATGGTAGACAGGGTTGTGTATTGTGACCAGAAAGTCCTACCTTTGGGAAGATATGTTTTTCCAATACCCTACATAAAAAGAGATGTTTCCTCAGATGTTCGTCAGACATGAGTAGGCAAAGATGTAGTGGATGGAGAAGGTCTTTCTGAATACAAGACGAGTGTTGTGGGAGTTTTTTGTCTGATGTGATAAATACCCATATGGTTGCTGCTATGCAAGTAGCAGCAACACTTTAGTTTAAAATGTTTACAAAATAGTTTTAGTTTTGTTTGGATTATTTGATGTATTAGGAAGTGCTTTCAAGTGACTATTTTTTTTCTTCTTTTCAATCCTGTGTCAGTCTACTTCATGTATTTATAACTATATTTCTGACTATTTTGAGGCTGTTAGATGCAGGTGCTGGTTTAAAATGTATTCAGCCAGGTGAGTATGTGTAAAAAAAAAAAAAAAAAGAAAAGAAAAAACCTACTAAAAAAAAGAATATGATGGATACTGTCTACACTTAATTGTGTTTAGGAAGAGCTTGTCCTACTACTCCAAATATCTCTAATCACCTTCAACCTGGTTATCAGAGAACTATATTAGAAGAACTATGTGTTTCCTCCATCTACCTGGGCTCTCTCGGCTCCATACCCCGCCCAAAAAACACCTTCCCGTAAAAAGAAAACAAGTCTATCTCCAGAAGACATAACCTCCAGCCTAATCCTAGTACACCTGTATACCTACTTGTGTGTAGTCTATACTGTACCGTATATTTTGGAGCGAGTTTCCTCCATCTTCTCGGGCTCTCCTCATCACCATACCAACCCAGCCCTATCCCCACTCATTGCTACAGAGACATCGGAGACAGAGATCACCACCACCGAGATCATCAAGCGCCGGGACGTGGGACCCTACGGGATTCGCTCCGAGTACTGCATCCGCAAGATCATCTGCCCCCTTGGGGTGCCGGAGACTCCGAAAGGTTAGATATGCTATTTTTTTTGTCCTGAAACTGAAGAAACCTTTTGGGGGCCTCAGACCATAAAACACATCATTTTGGGCTGTAGTCTACCTAAAGAGTATCGTTTGGGTCATTCATTGAGTATCAGTAGCGGTCTTTTGATAATTTAATTAAAGAGACATAATCTAATTACACTTTATTTAATACTAGGTTTACTAATTAAGTAGGTTACAACAGGAAAAAACTTATAAGAATTTTAGCATGCAAATAAAATATAAGCAAGTAAGCAATGAAAACAGTCAAAATAGTAACCAAAAGGCAATAAAATAGAATGTAAACAGTTGTGGGGTTGTATAAACATGCTGCAGACAATTCCAACACGTAAAGTATACTTTATGGTTGGTAAATATGGGGAAAGATTGATTATCTTATTATTGAGTATCTACATATATGGATTTAATTACAGTTGTTACTAGCCATCATGAGTGTTTACTGGTAGTGTTTCTATATATTTTCTCTGTTCTCGTGTCTTTCTGCCCTGTCAATTCCCCCTCCATACACTTATACACACTCATGCACACTAATCGTATGTATTTGTCTCTTTGTTTGTCTTCTCTCTCACACTCACTGGAACACAAAATACAAACACTTGTGCACTCTTCTTGTCCCTCTCTCGCATCCATCCATTCATTTACCCATCCATCCATCCAGAAACCCACACACCTCAGAGGAAGGGGCTGCGTTCCAGCGCCCTGCGGCCAAAGAAGCCCGAGCCCACCAAGCAGACGGGCCCGGTGGTGATCGAGACCTGGGTGGCCGAGGAGGAGCTGGACCTCTGGGAGATCAGAGCCTTCTCAGAGAGGTCAGAGGGGCAAAGGGTCACAGGGGTCGAGGTTCAAGCGTAGCATGTACCATGTCAAACGTGTAGGACGATGACCTCTAGAAAAATTGAAAACATGTCCGATTGCTTATCGGGACTTCACCAGGGTTTGAAGTTTTACTGGCTCAGTCGGTGATCGCAAATATTTTTTCTGTCCCTGCTAGTTTTAAATTGCTTTGTCCTGCCAAAATTCTAATGAAAATCACTTGGATAATGGATGATGGTATTTTAAGCCCCTTGAAATCAAATCGTTTCCCTTTTCTTTATTTTTTGAACTACTTATCCTTTTTTATGAACCATTTCTTGTTGGAAAAATTGCTGTGGGTTGTATGGATGTTGGAGATCGTTTCTGTCCTCTGTTCCAGGGTGGAGAAGGAAAAAGCCCAGGCTGCAGAGCAGGTCAAGGTGAGTTGCTTTGCTTCACTTTTAGTTCTGTAGGGATTTTTAGAGAGGATGTTACAAGTAAGAAAGTAAGCCTTGTTCATAGATCAGGAACGTGTCTCCTGTTTCTGTGGGATAAAGAAGCTTAGGTGTCCCAGTAGACGCCACTGGACAGGGGATGACCTCATCACAGGGGTTTACACCCAGTTGATTTCCTTTAACAATGGGTGCCAAGAAGAGAAGCATGGACTTTTCCTAGTGTATACCACTCTATACCACTGTATCAACACTCATTTCCACACCATTGATTTTTAGGTTTTGGTTTTACTGCTCATTATTTCCATCATTGGTTCCATTGGTTTATATATTCCTTAATTTACTCACCCATCTCCTCACTCACTCGTCGCTGTTCCAGAAACGTCTGGAGCAGAAACCGGGCACGCCCGCCGCCACTCCATCAGGGACCCCCACCACGCCCGCCGCCACCCCCAAAGTCATCGTCGGCTCGTTGTCGGGCCAGGTCACCCCCGGCACAAAGGTGGTCCTGACCACCAAGATGGGCACCCCCGTCACATTCCAGCAGAACAAGAACTTCCAGCAGTCCTTTGCTTCCTGGGTCAAGCAGGGTCAGACCACACAAGGTATGGCAAAAAGTATAAGTCATACTTAAATTAAGGGACGTGTCACACATGTCACAACGCGCGTCCTAATGCGCGTGTTAACAAGGGAGACACCATCCACCCTTAAAATCAGCCTCTAGGTGTAATCTGTGAGTGTTAATGGTGAAGAATCAAGAAGCATCACTCCGCCCTTCCACCTGTTATGTCCTAATGTATGTATCACCGTGGTTACATACATGGAGTATATTTAGCTTTCAATTAGCAAGTTACACTAGCTTGAATGTTTCTTAACTGTCCTTTGGGCACTTGACTCACTGCAGCAGCTGCCCTCAAACTTTTGTCTGTAGTATCACAGTAGTCAAAGCATTATTATCGTTATTATATGATGGTGTTTTTGGGTTTCTCTTATTAGGACCATCAGGCACCGTCACTACCGTGGCCACGTCTGGCGGACAGACCTTCCAGATAACGGGAACCTCCATGGGGGGAAAGGTCCTGACTGCCAAGCTACCGCTGCCCGCCAACAGCAAGATCGTCACAGTCAACGTGCCAACCACACAAGGAGGTACGGCAGGTTTGAATAAGTCACACCACGGAGGCAGACCGAGAGCACAAGTTCTACTTCAGTGTAGCCGTTTCTACTCTATCCAGCACCATTTCGGGATGCTCGCGTATTTGTGTTTTCATTTCTTCACCTCAGGCCCACAGCTGAGACGTTTCAAATATGTCGGCGCATCCAAATTAGCTCTGCCTCTTTACCTGGTTGCCATTTGATGTCATTCAGTGTGCCAACCACGCGCGAGGTCCTGCAGGAGGATGGAGCCTGTCTTCACTCATTTAAAAGGTTGTTTGTGCCAGCCACCACAGCCCCAAATATTTTGGAGTCTACAAGTTAGACATGCCTGTGTCCTTGATGGCCACTGTCAGTGTGCCAAGCACACAAGGTGACAGCCTTTTTTGAAGGCCCACCTCTGAGACAGGTACAGAACACACTGGCCCCTTGCTTCCATTGATCTGAATCCATCACAGATTTGACATGGCTAGTTTGCTGATGGCCTCAGTGTAGTGATGTTTTCTATACATGCAAGAGATTACATGTGCACTTAGAACAAAGGTGATATATATATTATGTATGTATCCCCAAACTAGAGATTTTATTGCACAGTTTCTTTTCAAGTTTGATTTGACTTCAGATGCATTACAGGTGAAATGCCAGCCACTGTCCTGGCCAGAAAGGGACGAGAGAGAAAGAACAGGAAAGAGACAATCATGTTAAGAAAGTGCCTCACTACACTAAGCTTTGGTGATGCCCAACTACTGAGCTACTACTGTAAATGGGCTTGTGTTCCTTCTGTTTCTAGTTGCCACAAATGTGATAAGCACTGCCGTTTAAGACGCAGCCACTCCCTCACCGCACTGTGTTTTGGGCTACTGTGCACCAGCCCCAATGCGGTGCCCGGCGTGTGCCAACGCTGTGAGTCAGTGGCTTAGTTTGGAGTGGCACATCATGTCGGGTTGTGTCCTGTCGGCATGGTAATCTAATAGAGAATGGTTATTTCGGGTGGATGGTTTTGGGCCGGTAGACTTGTGTAGTCTGTGGTTCTAAATCCAGCCTGTCTGCGGCGCTGTCAAATTATTGGATGATGGATATTGCACAACACCTAGCAGAGGTGGTCCGTCATGTCGAGATGCTCCGTCGGACCTGTCGACAGCTCTCTTTTGAGGTCAACTTCAGCGTGTAAAAGGTCTGAAAAGCAATAGAAATCAGCGACTGCATATACATCACATAGGAAAGGTTCCTCTGCAAACAAACAAAACGTATAGGTAGCATCCATGTTTCACCCAGCTGAGATAAGTGCTACATATGTACAGCATCTACACGTGCTTACGTTTAAATTAAAGAGAGATTCCAGAGTTTCTGATCTTTGGACTTTTGGACAACAAAGGGCGTAAGAGAGATGGAGAGAGAGAGAGAGAGAGAGAGAGAGAGCGATACAAAATGCCGATGTCATAGCAAAATAGCATCTCAAATATAAATTCATCATTAAATGCACACAAGCTTAAATGAAAGTCACCAGATAAAGAATAAGTGTGTGATATTCAAGGATACAAAGAAAGTGATTTTTCTTACCTTTGAAGCGACTTTGAAGGAGAAACTTAAGTTCAGGTGGAGTGTAACCATTTAATGGACATGTGTATTTATCCAGCATGACTGTTTGCCTCCCTGTTTGTTTTGGAAGGGCTTAAGGAAGTTAGGCAGGAAAACAAGTTTACCCTGAGGTCTGCTTCCCCAGACAGGTAACCCTCTATGGAGGGATTCCATTTTCCTTTTTTTCCCCCCTCTTTTGAATGGAAGTGTACCACTCCACTCACCGGACTCCCAACTCCCCGACCTCTCCAAACAGCCGGTCCATAGAAAGGAGTGTTTGATGTGCGCGACCAGAGCAGCAACTACCCAGGTCTTGCGACCCTGTTTGAAGAGGGAAACCCTTGATGTATAGGTTTACCTGCTCGGTTGCGGTCGAAAAACCGCAGCAAGAAGGCGGCAGCAGAGGAAAAAGGGCAGCACTCTCACAGCTTAGAGAGGGTTTCCGTTTCTGCCATCGGCTTCACGTGAGCTCGTAGAGACGCAGAGCCCAGCGAACAAATATGAAACGCTCCCTTTGTCAGAATGAAGCGCAAAAGTAGGATCTGAATTCATGTATAATTTATGAAGGGGGTTCAGGTATGAAGGGGGCAAACCAGCTAAGCTTTCAGCGAGCCTTTGAAGATTTTATTTACCTGCTCGACTAATATTTACCGAGGTTATGATCAAAGGCCGGCGACTTTGCAAGGAGAGAAGCCCACAAATAATGTATTGAGTGGTGTCAATATAGGACCTCTGTGCAACCGCTCACTTAGACCGTGCAAACGGTGTAGCCACTGCTTCACACCGGTACTCGTACTATAGGATTCTGTCATTACAGCTTCTCAATAAGGGAGGGTGATATTTGAGATGGCGTCATTCAGTATCGATTGTCACTTAGTTGGTGCTGAATACTCTTTTCCCATTTATTAGAAAATTGCATTTGCAGAGAAAAGTTATTTGACAAATAAAAATCATTTATTCTTCAAAAGGACACGACAACAAGCAATCTGACATAATGGAAATTCTCTTCGAATCACTTATTTTGGCCCTTTTCTTCTTCGTTAATGTCTAAACTGTGATCTACTCTTGCTTCATCGTTTGACCAGACCAGCTCCCTTTTTGAAATATAGTTGCCACCCCTCCCCTCATGCCTCTCTACTCATTTCTTTACCCTCCAAACTTATATACCCTTTCTGTCCCCCCTTTGCTCCAGGTGTGATCCAGCAGAAGGTGTTGGGTATCATCCCCTCCAGTACGGCGGGCGGAGCCCAGACCTACACCACATTCCAGCCCCGAACCACCACCCTCAACATCAGGCCCAACACGCCAGGCTCCCCACAGCAGGTACAACTACTTAGTCCCGCCCTCGTCAGACCTCGGCATTCCCTTTGTCCTGTCGTCTTCACAGATGGGATTTTACATGGATCAGGTTTTTATCAATGCTGTTGCTCTGGACCACTAGTTTCTCAGTCCTCCATTATTTTATACCAATATGAAACATATATATATACTGTAAATACATATATTTTATACCGTATTTGGGAAGCAAGGTGGTGGGGAGGGAAGCAACTCGTCAGAGTGAGCATCCGCCCTGCTGAAATGTCCTTGAGCAAGGCACTGACTCCCTAGCAGCTCCAGGAGTTGTTCTGCAGCTGACTGCTACATGAGAATGAAATTGCTAATTGATAAAAAAATGGCCCTTCCAGGTCCTGGCGGCTGGCGGTCAGATCCGTCCAGGGATGACAGTGATCCGAACCCCCATCCAGCAGACAGGAGCACTGGGCAAGACCATCCTCCGAACACCCCTTGTGGTCCAGCAAGGTAATAGTCTCTCTCTGATAGTGTGGTTACTTCTCAGATGGGAAATGAGCAGGCCAAACCCCCCTGAGGAATAATAGCACATATGCAGCACGTTGACCTCCGATGTCCAAATGTCAGTCCATAACCAGTCAGTTAGTCTGCATGTCGTGAGTGTGCATTGTTACATATCTAGCTACCACGTCCATGCACCTTCCCCTCCGCAGGTCAGGGTGGACAACAGGTAGTGACCCAGATCATCCGTGGCCAGGCGGTTTCCACGGCGATATCGGGTGCCAGCCCAGTTAGCACGGTCACCAGCCAGGGGGCAGCCAGCCCCGCCACACCGGGACAGACACCGGGCCAAATGCCGCCCGGCACGCCGAGGGCACAACAGGGCCAGAGCCAAGTTAAACTCACCCTGGCACAGCTCACCCAGCTCACACAGGTCAGTGAAGGAAACAGGATATGCTGTGTCACTTGTGGTCTTGATTCTGTTTTCTAGAAAGGTGTTTCTAAGCTAGTCGCCACCAGTGGCAGCAGTTTTGTTATCTTCAATACTCTCTATTTGCTCTCTGCTTATCGATAACCTATTCTCCGCCTCTGCAATGGCCCAACAAGGGAAAACTGGATTCCGGATAAGATTCATCCACCCATTTTCCCTCTCTGCTCTCCATCCCACAGAAGCAGCAGGGCGGGGCAGGAGTGGATCGGCAGGCCAGCGGTGTTGGCGGTGCCCAGCAGGGTCTGACTGTGATGATCCAGGGCCAGGGTCAGACCACTGGCCAGCTGCAGGTCATCCCCCAGGGGGTCACCGTTATCCCCGGCCCCGGCCAGCAGCTCATGCAGGCGGCGCTGCCCAACGGCCAGGTCCAGCGCTTCCTCTTCACCCCCGTGGCCTCCGCCGCCACGCCCACATCGACCACAGGTAGGACGGAAACCTACACGTATTCTAGGTTTTAGATATGAGAAATTTGTATCCAAACTTGCCATTGCCACTCACCTTTTCTTATTTGATACATCATAATTCATAATTCCTCTTCCTCTGCAGCCACGCCAGTCCCCGGCCAGCCCCACCCCTCCACCTCCACCAAAACCCCAGCCCAGCCCGCCCAGCAGGCCGCCGCCCCCGTCCAGGCAGGGGCCACCCCCCTGGCCGCCACCAGCGCCCCTCCCTTGGCCACCCCCCAGGGCCAGCTACCCCCCCAGACGCAGGCACACATGCCCATCCAGTCCCCCACCCCGATGCAGGTGAAGACACAGGGAGGCGGAGCCCAACTCCAGCTCCAGCAGTCGCCCCAGCTCATCAGCATGTCTGGGCTGCAGCAGCAGGTACAGGTACGACTGGATCTGTCAAGGACATTTCCCTTCCCCCACTATTGCCAATGGAGTGCAGCTGCACAGTGGCCAGCAGCAGAAGACTGTGCCTGTACTGGGCAGTTTCTGACTCCTCCGATGTAGCAGGGGATGAAAAAAGACGAATGTGCACGCTAAAACTGTTTGACCCAGGTCTTCTGAAAGAACACACAAATAAACCTGTCTGTCTGTGAATTCATCATTCAATCCATCCATCAATCCGTCCACGAGGTTCCAGCACTAGCAGGTGGAGCATCCCTAGCCCAAAAACTCATCACAGTTTTTTTGTTTAACCTCGACTTGGAACGGCAATCTTGCTGACAGCGTGTCCGAACTGTCTAAACAAATTTGGCATGAATGAATGGATAAAGAAAAACGAATGTTCAGCTGCCCGTTCCATCTTTAATTCTGTGTATATTCTTTGTTATGTTGTGGTTGTAGGTGTTGGCCCAGCTGCAGGCCCAGCAGGGGCCTGGTGGAGGCCCTCTGCCCCAGCACATCAAACTGCAGCTTCCCATCCAGATACAACAGCCTGGGACCACCTCAGCTCAGGGAGGACAGGTAGGGCAGCTGGCCTACTAAACCAGAGTTTAACTCCTGGTACGTTTTCAGATGGCCCTCGTAGGAGCTTGTTTTAATTAAACATTGGACATGGGGTATATTTTCTAAATTTGCTTCCAGTCGCCTAGTTTGCTGCTCCTCCTGTCTTTGAGCAAAATGCCCCATAGTGGCAACGTTACCATGAAGGCTTCTCTAGAAGCCAGGGAAAATGCCAGAGTGGTTTCCCTCCAGAATCTATTATCATTACAAGAGTAAAATATTATAAATACTTTGTTCTTTACTTACCGGCAACTGTGAGCAAGGTCCTCTGCAACTGGCAACTGTTTGGCAATGACCTATCGCTTGACTGTTGCCAGCTGATCCTAGCACGTCTGTGAGCTTAAATTCTCCCAAGCTGAGTAAATACTGCACCTCTAAACTGCTTTGCTAGCTCTATGTTGTTGTAGCTGAGGTATTTGTCCAAAACAGAATAAGTTTTGACCTTCGTAAATTGAGCTGTGCAAGTGTGCAGTGTGATAACGGGTTTAGCATTATGTGTTGATGACCACACCAGCTGATGGATTGAATGAAATCCTCTCGGTCTTGATCGTGCATTACTTTAGTGCTATCAAGGTTTTCTGAAGTTCATCAACACCGTGCTCCGGCAGCCACAGTATATTTCTTTCTGCCGTATATATCTCCTCTCACAATGCTGTCTGCGTAGATGGGCAACGTGGTGACCATCCAGACGGCCTCTGTCCAGGAGCAGCTGCAGAGGATCCAGCAGCTCAGGGAACAGCAGCAGCAGAAGAAGAGACAAGCTGCCGAGGCCAAGAGAGAACAGGCCCTGAACGCAGCCAGCCAGAGCGACATCATCCAGAAACAGGTGTGTGTGTGTGTGTGTGTGTGCGTGTGCAGGCAACCATCATAGCCAGGCCATCCAGCCCGGTCCAAGGGTCGTTCTCTCCCTGCCATCGGTACATAAACAGTCACCATCCTCCAACCCTTCACGAAGACTGGGTTTATTTTCACAGCTCAGCCCCTGTTTGTCTGTCGAGCATACTACTGCTACTGTGTGTGTGTGTGTGTGTGTGTGTGTGTGTGTGTGTGTGTGTCATAATATTCCACTTGCATAGGCACTTAGAGTGCTGCTGCCTCGAGGCGACTGGTTTGCCTCGTCCCTCGGAGGCCCCTGCGGCCGATCTACAGCTTCTTTTCTCTGTCCTGACATCAGTGGTGGAATGAACTCCCCACTGATGTCAGGACAGCAGAGTCGCTGCCCATCTTTCGCCGCAGGCTGAAAACCCACCTCTTCAAGAAACACTACCCTGACCCTTCCTCTTAGCTCTTGATTATTTGCTTCACTTACTTCACTTTTAGCTCAGCACTGGTTCTGCTCTTAGATGCTTGTTTAGGAAGGAAATGCACTTACGATTACGGTGACTAGTAGTTCTCTTGCCTTCCTATGTTGAATGGACTTATTGTAAGTCGCTTTGGATAAAAGTCTGCTAAATGACTGGAATGCAATGTAATGTAATACTTGCACACAAAGTCACAAAGTGTTGATGAATGAAGTCCAGTTGAAGGGTTTTTTTCAATTCCAGTTGCTCTGTGATTGAAATATAAGTCTTATCTGAATATGGTCTTTTTGCTGTTTGCCTTTTTTGAACATTACATTTATTACGTTTCTTGCTTTATTATAATCATTTCCTTCTGATGTATGAATATCGTGTTTGTTGAATATGTTGACGTTTTTACTGACATTTCCCCTCGGGCGTTGTGTGTCAGGTGGTGATGAAGCAAAACGCTGTGATCGAGCACCTGAAGCAGAAGAAGACCATGACGCCTGCAGAGAGAGAGGAGAATCAGAGGTTAGCTGTGCGTGCGTGCGTGTGTGTGTGTGTGTGTGTGTGTGTGTGTGTGTGTGTGTGTGTTTTAAAGGTGTCATCCTTTCCCTGCCAGCGGGGAAGCCGGGAGGTTTATGTTGAAGTGGTCTGGGTCATGGGAAGGGTCAGACCTGAACCTCACCACGTACGTCAGAATCTCCTCTACGGCACTGAAAAGACATTTAGGAGCGCAATCTGTAAAAATAATTTAGAATTCCCGTCCCGCTACTTTTTATTTGTCCATTTCTGTTTCCTAGGTAGCGTGAATATATTTTAGAGTGCTACACTACTTAAATAGTACCTTTAAACCCTGCCAGTAGAAACCGAACACCAAGACCAACCGGGGAACTGTAGCATCACCACTCCAGCAGTCTGTGCGCCACTCGCCCCTCTCTCCTCTCTCCTCGTTGAGGGGTATTACACAGCATGGGAACCCTGACCTTTTGGGTGTGTAACGACCAACGGCAGCATGGCCTCACTCCAAGACAAACCCATAGTCGTCTCTGTATGGGAAGAGTTGAGTTTTGTACAATAAAGGCCCCAACAGTCCCCATCGTGATTTCCAGGGATGCAGTGATACTAGTTTTCCTAAACGTTGAACAATAAAAATGAGTTGGGGATAATTGGACAAAAAATGATTAGAGGGATCATCCTTCCACGTGTGAACCGGGCAGACAGTCAAGATGCTCTGCTTTCATTACTAGCATATTATACACGGCTCTTGATACTAGATTTTTAATGCTGGGGAGTTTTGATTTGCTTAGTAACAAAAAGTTGTTCCTGGGAGTTAAAACCCGACCGGTGAATGTTTAAAAAACAGTTTTTCCTCCTTCCTTCCCTCCCTATATGCAGTAGGTGGTTTATAGCCATGCACAGCGAGGGGACCCTGACCTCTGGTCGACCCTGACAACCATGTGTTTGTGTCAACACTGCGACCGTTCACACTGACCTGAAATACCAAACCCAGACTACCGTGACATCACTGCACCAGCGCTGTCTGTCGTCTGTCTCGCGCTTATTCTTCAACCTCTTTCCATGCCTGCTGCATGTCGCCCTCTCCTCTGGCTTTTCTCACAAAAATTTAGCCTATTAAAAAATAATTTCACTAGTTTATCTACTCTCTCTCCACCCCTTGTCTGCCCTCTCTTTGTATTTGCAGTACGTATTTTATAGTAGCGCACATGCTACGGGAACCCTACCCCATCTTTGACCCTCACAGCTGTATGTGTGCGTGTGTGTGTGCGTCTGTGTGTGTGTGCGTGCCTGTGTGTGTGATCGCGTCCTCACCTAACCATTAATTCACACACGGGTGCACTCAACAAGGCATTTTGCTGGTGAACGTAAGCCAACACTTTTCTATGTTAGTCGAGAACGTTAGCGAACACAAGCGAACAGACTGGGGCGATGCAGCTATAAATTATCTGGACTTACTATATTGTACTGATGCTTGGCTTGGGATAAATGCTGGCACCCTTGCTATGATAGTTGATGTTTACTTAAGATACTGGGATCAAAATAGCCTTGTGACATTGCGAGGTCAGGCGCAGATTGCATCTGAATTTATTTATTTTATTTTTATTTTTACTTACTTGCCTATTATTTCTTGCACTTCCTTTTGTCTCGATTAGGTTATATCAGGACCCTCCAGATCCACCCTGAACCCCTCACGTGTGTGTGTGTGTGTTTGTGTGCTTTAAACGCTTTTAAACGTGCACGTATGAACTTTTCCGCGTTTACAAGAGCCCAGTGTGGTTTCCCACTGCAAAGAGTCTCACCCAAATAAACACCGGGCAACAAAATACCCTCGTAACATCTGTCGGACACGTGACCCAGTGGCGTGGCTACCCCCCAGGCTCGCGGTCACCGTCCTTTTTAAACAGAATTCACTGGGATGACGTAACCGCAGCCGCTTTGCATCCCTCTTACGAAAGCCGCCATGTTAAAAGGAAGATTCATGTTTTTTTTATAAACTCATGATCAGAAAGCTGACATTCCCTCTGCTCCCCACTCTCCTCCTCTCCTTTCTCAACAGACGTATTTTGTGCTTTTTATTCCTTAAACTATCCAAAATGGACCGTAGCCCTATTTCCAATGGGTCCTGGTTTGACAAACAGTCAGTAGGCCTTGGTTTCTGGGTGAGACTATAAATTTGTCGTCTGCATCTGGAGATCTTCATCCTCTGTTAGGATATATGTGATCCTGTGCACCTGATCAGTAATTAGTCCACCTCTTCCTTTCTCCTCTCCTGTCTCTCCGTCCCTCTCTCTCCAGGATGATCGTATGCAACCAGGTGATGAAGTACATCCTGGACCGGATAGACAAGGACGAGAGGCAGACGGCCAAGAGGAGGAAGAAGGAGGAGGTGGTGGAGCAGAAGAGGAGGACGGCCAACGCCACCAAGCTCTCCTCACTCCTCTACCGGCACAAGGAGAGCCTCAAGACGGAGATCCTGAAGAAACGGGCCCTGCTCGACAAGGAGCTGCAGCTAGAGGCCCAGGTATGGAGGGACGGAGGCACAAACAGAGCAATGTCACATTTTGCACTGAAGCAATACATTATATCCTTTACAACTTTTCTGGGCTGAAAAACGACCTCAACTAACTAAGAACGAATAGAATTTTAGCTCATAAAAACACTTGGATTTGGGTATTGAAAGTCATGGAAAAGTCATGGAATTTTACATCAGGGCCACAGTGGGAACCCTGT
This sequence comes from Hoplostethus atlanticus, assembly GCA_034670405.1. Taxonomy (NCBI): domain Eukaryota; kingdom Metazoa; phylum Chordata; class Actinopteri; order Trachichthyiformes; family Trachichthyidae; genus Hoplostethus; species Hoplostethus atlanticus. The sequence goes on along the minus strand of JAXDDX010000340.1, from coordinate 100,961 downwards.
ACTAATAATATCATTATTAGTAGTAGCATTTTATGTTTATTATGTATATATCAAGTCAAATCAGATACGAGACACAGTGTGTGTAACCCTACCCATGTTCTCCAGGAGGAGCTGAAGAGGGACCTGCTGCGGTTGCGGAGGGAGAAGGAGAGGGCCCAGGCTGCAGCCCACCAGGCAGCCCAGGCCGCCGCGACAGCCCACAGCCAGCAACAACACACCATGGCCCACACACACACCGCCGCCCCGCACCACCACCTCACCACCCCCGTGACCGCCGCCCACAAAAGAAAGCGGGAGGAAGAGCGGGAGACGCCGCCGTCGTCCAAATCCAAGAAGAAGAAGATGATCTTGACAACGAGCACCAAGGACAGCAGGAAGGACACCAAGCTCTACTGCGTCTGCAAGACGCCCTACGACGAGACCAAGTATGATGACACTCCATCAAATAGTCATGTCCTTGTCCTCGCTAGGAGGGAAACCTGAGTGAGAGTAGTATCCACATTTACAAAAAAAAGTTTTAAAACAGTGGTGCCTTATCTACATCTAGGCACTCATGTAGAGGGTGGCATATTGGTGTTGGACCATATCTTATACAAATATTCAATACATTAAAGTAGTAGATATGAATAATGCCCAACTGTGATCAAGCAAAATACCATACCCATTTGTCATATATAATATAGTTCTCACAAGCCAGTCAGTTGTAGTCCCTAATCATTACATGGTAAGAAAGTGTATTAAATGGTGCAAAATGACACACAGGGCAGGAGCCTAACTATTATTAATCCAGTGTGAGGCACCTGTTTTGCCGATGTTTGATATACATGTTTCAAACCTTTCATTCCAACCTTTATCATAACCACACCAGTATTTTAAAAGTCGGGATGCAGTTTGGTATATTTGGTGTCATACCATAAGCTGGCCAGCCAGTCAGTAGTAACAGTCATTTCAACCTTTTTATGGTGTCTTCTATTTGGCATTGGTAACAAAGCAACACCCTTGGTTTTCTCCACAGGTTCTATATTGGCTGTGACCTGTGTACCAACTGGTACCACGGCGACTGTGTGGGCATCACAGAGAAGGAGGCCAAGAAAATGGACGACTACATCTGTGTCGAGTGTAAACGGGGCCAAGAGGGCAGCACAGAGGAGCTGTACTGCATCTGTCAGACACCATACGACGAGTCCCAGTAAGGAACTGCAGAACCTTTAGTCTGATTTGTAGATGCTTCAAATTTAAGATACAATGAGATGGCAGCAAATAGTAAGAGGATACGGCAAAGAAAATAGAATATAAATAAGAATATAGTAAATGGACAGTTGTATAAACATACACAACCAACAGTTTGTATGGCTACACTGTATCAGAACTGTAACCATAGAAACGTCTGTAGTTAGCATCCATGGCTACACTGTAACAGAACTGTAACCATAGAAACATCTGTAGTTAGCATCCATGGCTACACTGTAACAGAACTGTAACCATAGAAACGTCTGTAGTTAGCATCCATGGCTACACTGTAACAGAACTGTAACCATAGAAACGTCTGTAGTTAGCATCCATGGCTACACTGTGACAGAACTGTAACCACAGAAATGTAAACAATTCTGATAAGACTTCTGTTCTGCCTCTAACCAGAAATCAAACCTTTTTGTGCTCTCTGAATAAACAAATATTGGAAAAATCATCCATATTTCTAAGCTTGGTTAGCCGAGCGTTTGTCTGCAGTAATTAAGGAGTAATATATTTTTGCCACAAGGTGTCACCAGTTAATTTGATTAGAAATCAACAAAATGATTGATGAAGCAGCAGTCTTGTCAGTCAGATAACAGACCTCAGAATGCATTTAGAATTGAGTGATCAACAAAGCTGTATAATAATGCTGAATATTATCAGGAATATTAGTTGCAATCATTCATACCAACAGTTTGTTGGTTTGACATAGATTTTGTCACTAGCTCAACATTTCAGAAAAGCTCAAATCTTAGCGCTCTGTTCTGCCACACTAACCCAACCGCTTCCCCCTCTTGCCCAGGTTCTACATCGGCTGTGATCGGTGCCAGAACTGGTACCACGGTCGCTGTGTGGGCATCTTGCAGAGCGAGGCCAACCACATCGATGAGTACGTGTGCCCGCAGTGCCAGTCCACAGAGGACGCCATGACAGTCCTCACCCCGCTCACCGACAAGGACTATGAGGGCCTGAGGAGGATCCTGCGATCCCTGCAGGTATATGGGAGATGTAGTTGCACATATGCACATACACATACACACCTTAGCAGTGCTAGTGGTAGCGGCAGCAGTAGCAGTACTAGTAGTAGTAATAGCCATCAGTAGCAGTATTATCCACACCCATACATACACATGTACACACACCTTTTTCTATGAAGGCTTATGGAGGACGTACAGTTATGTAGAAGACAAGCACACACACACACACATCTACACCAGTGAGTGGTTAATGGATGACCCTGCCTGCCTACACTACAGGTACACAACACACACACACACACACCTCGCCCCGCTGCAGTGTAAGAGCAGCAAACAAAAGACTCCTCTGTGTCTGTCTTATCTGATGGGTTCTCCTCAGAGCGCTAGTTGGACAGCTGCCTGGCCACAGGGCTTTTTCCGAGCTTCCCTCTCTCCTTCTGCCTCTTCTCCCTTCATTTTCTCCTCCTCTCTAGTGTTGTCTGTGTGTGTAGGAGAGAGAGAGGAAGGGAGAGAGACACAAATTGGTAAAAGAGAGAGAGAGAACATCTGTGTTGACCCACCTGCTTCCAGTGTCATTTTCATGGTGCTGTTTGTTTTTCTTCATGGCTTTCAGCTGTCTCAAGTGTCTTCTCTTTCTCCCTTTTTTTTCTGCCTCTTTCTCTCCCTCAACCTCTCCCTCCCTCCCCGTCAGGCACATAAAATGGCGTGGCCATTCCTGGAGCCGGTGGATACGAACGACGCCCCGGACTACTACAGGGTTATCAAGGAACCAATGGGTGAGTGGAGCGACCGGTGCAGCTCCAGATACACATGCAAACCCAATAGTATTGGTTTGGAATCGAATGTTTCCCAACCAGTTTGTTTCCGGTCCAACTTGTGAGTCAATCTGGACTCACTCTAGATGCATCTTTTATCTGCAATGGAAATTCAATTACTTATAATCTTTTAAAATTCTGATTGATTTTGAATTTTCAGGACATCTCAGTAGTCTTGTGTTCGTTTTTATAATTGCTGATACACAAATGCACACCCTCCATCCCCGACCCTGCAGGTCTTAAGCGTTGCCTCCAGGCAGTAGCAGGGAGGAAGCCCTCCAACTCAGATCAAACCGGCCATGTAAATGGGGACTTGCGTCAACAGGGCCTTTTTGAACTTCCACACAAACAAACCGTTAATGAGCTGGTCCGGGCCTGCTGGGCTCCAGCCCCACACTTAGCTCCTGTTGGCCTCAGCCTGGAAACTCTAGTCCCCCCCACCACCACCCCCTTCTACTGCAAGAAAAAGACCTTGTTGGTTTCAAAAAATAAAAAGGGCGTCTGGCTGGTGTAGCTGCGGCCGTTGGTAGCTTTGGAGGGTTTCGAGATGAAATCTGATGACAGAGAAGAAGGAGGTCTTTGATATTAGCTGTGAGGTTTGTAAGCCCCCGGCCGGCTGGGTGGGGGTGAGGGAGGTTAAGAGTCGGATATGTTTGTTTAAAACGGAGCCCCGGGGACACGGCACAGAGCAAACCACCGGCAGCAGGAGATTATATGAACAACCTGGCTGTTGCCTGCTAATTTTCTTGCTAACTGAATCCTACTTTCTTTCAGTTTCTAACTCGATTTAACCAGGTTAGTACCGTTGAAAGCTCCTTTGCGAGGGAGACCTTGACTAAGAAGGACTGGTATTCAGTGGACTCTCAAAGGTTCCATTAATTTTGGTCGGATTTTCTGCTCAGGAATGACACTCAGATAATGACATTCTCCTCAGGAATGACAAATCGTTCCGATCTCGGTAACTGATCTGGAAGGCCAAGTAGATTGGGGTTAAAGCTGGCAGAGGCTTTGGATTTTTGCTGTCACATATAAAGTGATGCACTGCGCTCCCAGGAAGCATATTTGAATGTCTATCAAGCACATGCCACATAAGCTGCAATTACTTCAGAGCAAGTATGCAGATTTTTGGAGCGAAGTCAATGAGAAAGGCCAGAGATTTATCTCCTACTTCCTCTTTCGTGACGTATGTGATGTTTGTCTTTGGCAAGAGCCGACCGTTGCATATGTAGCTGTTTTTTCTATCCAATACATTAAGTCAGTCTTTCACTAAATCCTTTTTTTTTTTTTAATCCCCTTAGACCTTTCCACTATGGAGGAGAGGTTGCAGAAGCGTGAGTATGTCAAGCTGACAGAGTTTGTAGCGGACATGACCAAAATCTTCGACAACTGCCGCTACTACAACCCCAGCGACTCGCCCTTCTACCAGTGTGCGGAGGTCCTGGAGAATTTCTTTGTCCAGAAGCTCAAAGGCTTCAAAGCCAGCAGGTAAGAAGATGATGATGATGTCACCCCCTGCTCTCTTCCTGGTCAAGGAGGAAAAAAGGAGTTGCTGATATCACAGGAGCCTGCTATGGGTTGCTTCCACTCTTTATTTTGTGTCCCTAATAGAAATACAGTTGTGAGACAAACTTTGTGAACCCTTTTGTATTACTGTCATTCCTGCATAAATGGCTCCTAAAATATGGACTGATCTTTATTTGTCATAAAAATAGATGAACACAATGTAATTTAACTAATAACACACAAACACAAAGTCTTCATTGGATTGTAAAAAGTATGTGAACCATGAGATTTAGTAACTGGTGGAACCTCCTTTAGCAGCAGTAACCTCAACCAAACGTTTCCTGTAGTTGCTGATCAGACCTGCACAACGGTTAGGAGGTACTTTGGACCAGTCCTCCTTACAGAACTGTTTCAGTTCATTGATATTATGGGATGTCTTGCATGAACAGCTTGCTTCAGGTCATGCCACATTTCAACAGGGTAAAGGTCAGGACTCTGACTTAGCCGTTCCAAAATGTGAATTTTCCTGTTTAAGCCGTTCAGTTGTAGATTTTCTTTTGTGTTTGGGGTCATTGTCGTGATGCATGACCCAACCTCTGTTAAGCTTCAGATCATGGACCATTACCCTGATGTTCTCCTGGAGAATTTCCTGATACAATTTGAATTAATTGATCCCTCAATGATTGAAGCCGTCCAGGCCCTGAGGCAGCAAAGCACCAAACCATGACGCTCCCTCCACTTACTTTGTGGAACATCCACATGGTCTTTGGCAAACTTGAGACGGACAGCAATGTTTTTATGAAGAGGAGTGGTTTCTTCCTTGGTCTCCTCCATCAACACCACTCTTGTTTAGTGGTTTTCATATTCTCTAACCCACACCTGCATGTCATCTCATTGATTGGATCACCTGACTTCAATTACCCCCTTTCATACAAGTCATTATCCTAGAGGTTCACATACTTTTTCCAGCTTAGACTGTTGGTGTTTGAACAATATGTTCAATAAAAACATGTAAGTAGTACATTTGTGTGTTATTTGTTCAACCACATTGTGTTCATCTATTATGACTTAGATGAAGATCAGACGTAATAAGTATCACATCAGTCATGGAAAATCCTAGTCACAAGCAGTGCAGTTCAGTGACCAGGGTATTTGAAAATAGGTAGTACTCAGCATCTGTAACCTACCGTAAGGTTCCCATTATGGGAATGACTCCTTCTCTTTGATTTCCTGGATCACCATCTTGCGTTTGCTCTTAACTTTGAAAACGTCTGCTATTCTTTTGGGCCATGACTGAATACTCCTACTGCCAGCAGGCTTGTTCAGTACACTGTCTTCAAATCTGGTTGAGTATGCAAAACTCTCTCCAGAACAAAAGGGGTTTACCATAAAATGCAAGGATGTTTGTCACGGAAACCATACGAAACTGTCTGTGTTTGTGCTTCAGTACATATCAGATTTGCAGCAGTACTACAGGCTACATACATTAGCTGTATTCTGCAAGCAGTAGGAGCTTTGAGTCACACCCTCGGCCCGCTACAATTCCGTGTTTGTGTCTTCTTTCACTTTGCACCACAATTCAAGCCTCAGCCTTTGGCAGCTGATTGTCCCACTCACCCCAACATGTCCACTTTCACTTTCATTATGTAATGAAGTTGCATTTTTGACTGTTGCTTGTTGTTTCTAGTGGAGTTTTGTTTCTTCTGCTCAGACCTGGGTAAAATAGTTGTTGAATGCGTTTCAAATATTTGACTCAACACAAGGAGCACTTGATTTGATCATCTTTTTTTTTTCAGGAGATGTTTCCACTGGGGAGACAACTCAGATGCACAGCGAATTAATTCAAGTGCACCTCAGTTAGTTCAAATGTTTAGAAACCTGTTTCAAGCAGGGTTTTTGCCCAGGTCTTCGTAGCCTTTGTGCTGTTGCCATTGCTCTTCAGACCTGCCCGTGGTCTGTTGTGAAGGGAGCAGCTCTCTCTGCACATTTCCCTTAATAACTCTGCGAGCTGAATACCTCCCATTGCATTGCCCTCTCTGCGTGATGTGTTTCCTTAGGGTGGACGCACACTGCAAGATTCTGACCACATTAATCTGCACCAAGACAAATTTCTACATGTATATATTTTTTTGTAATTTCTATGGATTTGATGCTAATTTACTTTAATTCAGTTCTCTTTTTTTTTTATAAGAACAAGCTGAAAATCCTTGTCATGTTAATGGTGTTTTTAATTGGAGGCAGTCATAGTGCATCTCAGTCTTTCACATTTAGGATGTCAGCATTGATCCTTCATTGGTTCAATAATCCTTGGAAGTTTGCGTCCAACTTTATGTGCCTAATATGGTGACGTGCTTCACCCGCATGTATTTATACCATCCATTCTCTCTCTCTCTCTCCCTCTCTTGCAGATTGTGATGTCAAAACTCCTGGGTGCCGGGGTCACTCTTAAAACAAACAAAAAATAATAATTAGTTTGTCCTGGACTTTGCTGTTTTTATTTCTTTAAAACAGCATTAAAAAAAAAAAAAAAACTTTGTAAGAAAGTGCATATATTAAGCCACACTGTAGGTGTGATCCTTTTGTATTTTAGAAGGAAAAGAACTTCAAAGAAAGAGGAAAACAAAAAAAGTTTCTACTGTGGAATCATGGCAGCCATGTTGGTAACGCAAAGCATTCAAGGGAAAAAACTTATTTTCTTACAGTTCTTGCATAACAGATGACTGATATTTTGTTTATGTTTGAGTCTGATGTGAGGCAGAATATCAAGTTTTGTTATGCTCTTCATTGAGATTCAATATTGGTGGAGGCGGGGGGGTAAAGCTATTGATTTTGATGGTGCATTTTGACTTAGTTCCACACACAACAGATAACTTATCTTTTAATTTGACCGGACAGGTTTATTGTACTCATCATTACATGCTGAAATGGAACATTTTACCTCGTTTCTTAGCCGAGCATTTTTTTTTTTTTAAAAAGCTTGCAACATTTATTAGTTTATTTTTATTGGCTGTACCCATGTATAATGTTGTTATTTTATGTGCATATTATATCCTTTTGTGAAGGACTATTTTTATGTGCAGGAAAAAAAATGGTAGTACTTGTAAAGATAGGTCAGAGAAAAATCTAGTTTAGCTTTCTTGTTCTAAAATCCGGCGAGCTTGGCAGTCTCCTGTTTTATGAAGTTTCTTTGTATATACACTGTTGGGCTGACATCACACAACACTTAGCGGATATTTCACCAACATGGCTGCTTGGTCTATGTTCAAAATGTCTGACCCCACTGGCATCCAATAAAAGGTTTTGTTTTTTTTGTATTCCTCCAGTGCATATTTTTGTCATATTGTCAAGCTTTTAATAAAAAAAAAAAGAAACAACCAAGTTATCCAACTGTTTCTTCCTCCTCTCCCATCTCTGTAGGTCTCATAACAACAAACTACCATCAGCAGCCTCTTAGGTCCCTTCTATAAACTAAAGTGTCAAAAAGGCACCCTTGTGGTTTCCTCTGAATGATTAAGCCCGGTGGTCCGAGTCGGCCTGCATCTCAACCCGAACACACTAACAGCCCTCTCTGGAGGAGAGCACGGCCCCAGTTGAAAAGCAGCTCGCACTGGCAAAAAAAAAAAAAAAAAAAAAGGCGCCCCAAATGGACAGGCGCCCCACCCTCTGTCACCTCCACTGCAGTGCTAATGGGAGAGGACTCAATTGAAAAGACCCTTTTATCCAAAGTGTCAGTGGGAGATGACCCATCCCCGCCTACAGGTTGGAGGCGGGGCGGCCACGGACTCGGCCCGTTTCACTCCGACCAGCCGTCCCTACCGATGCAAACCTGCCACCAGGCGGAAGATCCAGGCGGGAGGGGAGATGGTTTGTGAAGTTGACAAGCTGGCTGGTGGTGTGTTCAATGGCTGATAAAATCATTTTTTAAAAAAAGGCAGCAGTAGACTCTTGAAGAGTTGTGTTCCTCTGTAGCTGATCACTACTTCTGTGTATCCTGTACAGCCAAGTGTCAGCTCTGTTCTTCCTGAGGTGCGACTTTTGATTTCATACTGTCACTTTCAAACTGTCTCCACTTTATGCATCTCAAAGTTCTCAAAATGCAGGTTTTCATGACACACACACACACACACACCCACCTGGTGGCATCTAGAAACTGAATGTGTCTGTCAGTGTTGCGTTTCGACTTGGTGTTCCCCTTCACGGTACTGCTGAAACGCCCCATTTGTAATATAGCTACCCTATTTTTCTGAAAATGAAAAGTTGAATATTTTCTGTTGTGTTGCGTATATGGGAGGAAATGCAAAACGGAGGGAAAACAAGGTCTCGCTTGTTGTCACGTGTAATTGAAGGGTCTGCTTTTTGTCTGAGGGCCACGTTACCTTAATGGGAGGAGAGAAACGGGCAAAGGCCAGTCACCCCCCTCCCACCCAGAATGTTAGCCAGCTCTGAGGGTGGACACGGCTTGCCCTCCTCTCCCTGAAGCATAACTTCAACGTGACCTTGTGAGGGAGGTCAAAGGCAAGTAGCAAGAGAAGGAAACCAGTCAGTATTTTTTTTTTTTTAGGCAAGCCTTTGGGGAGGAAGGTGAAAATTGTAAAGGGTGTGATTAACCCAGATGTGCTGTACCGATGTTGAAACCCCCTCCCCTTCCCTACACACACACACACACACACACACACGTCTGGTCAAAGTCTGTCTGCATGCCGGTCTCCCTCCCGCTATCTCAACAGCCTGTTTCTGCAGACATGTTTCATTTAAGCTGGCAGGTTGGCTCACATTTATCTCTCAACTCAAAGAACTGGCCCTCCGAGCATGGCTCGGTAATTGGATAATGGAGTTTTCCACTCAGCGTCAACTCAGTTATGTTGCGGCCTGCGGGTAGCATGTCTGGGAGTAAACTCTGCGTGGCTATTGGGGAATCTTTGTACCACTGGGTTTGTATGAACATTTTATAGCAGCATTTTTAGTATATTTGGGAGCATTTTTCTAAACTGTGATTATCGTATCATTGTCGTTTTTGAGGAAGGAAGCAATTATAAGAAGCAATTATACTTTTGCGTGTGTGTCTAAGCAAACGTGTTAAATTTAATTCAAAATTAGCCAAAAGAAAACTTTTTTTTTTTTTTTTTTTTTTTTTGGATAGGCAGGGTTGAGAGATGATGTGACATCTGTCTTCTTGTTGCCCCCTTCACTTGACCGTGTGTGTGTGTGTGTGTGTGTGTATTCCACACAATTGTCCCCAATGATGTTGTGCGCTTCGTCCACTATTTGTAATCTCTATTGTATATTACGGCTGTCCATATATGAAGAGATGAAAGATTGTTTTTATAGCTGTAGAAACTTTTATTTTTCAGTCTTTTAACCAGCAACTAAGCCCGCCTGTATATTTTAACTGTATTTTTTTTCTCTTTTAATTGAAGTGAACTCCACATTTAGGTGAAATTGCCCTTTATATTAAAAGTGCTGCAAAACATACTGGTTTTGAACGGGGTCGGAGAGCGACGCAGTAACTCTTGTAAATATTTTTTTATTTGTATGAAACCAAACTGGTTCAGCATAACGTCTATAATGACATTGCGTTACTTATATTATTTATTCATATCAATGAAAAGCTCTTCTTTTTTTTTTTTCCCCAGTAATGTTGAAGGAACATAACCGGGCATAAAAGTCTCTCAGTACTCTCTATGTTTTTAACAGATTGTGGCGACTCCGAAGAGATTCTCTTTTGTACTTGATAGGACATTTCATCCTAGATAATAAAGTAATGTTTTTTGACATCAGTTTTCAAACGTGTTGTCTTTTTATTGTGTGTACAATAAAACCTCCGCTCATTATGGACAACAAGGGGGAAACAATTAGCTCATCCGGCTCAGTCAGCCTCGCGCCCTCTTTGAACAACTTGCTATCAAATTGAAATAGCTTTGTAGCCAAACAAGATCCAAAGCTGGAACAACATAATAAAGAGATGCCTCTGAGTAACGATGTGCATGTGTTATTCTATAACTGATTCGCATTTCCTTTCTCATACTTCTTTAAAATCACCAATTAGTGTTCAAAGCTTATCTTTGGGGGCCCCCGTCGGTTATCTGGAGCTTCAGGGCTGAAGGACGAGGTCGTGACCCTCACACGTACTCATACACATACATTCCTGTGTTCAAGTCACCAACAGGACACACGAGAGACACCTCTAAGGGAGGCCACCTCTAAGGTCTCTCTCCCCCCCCCACCCCCCCACACACACACACACACACACACACACTCAAACCGCTAAATGAATCCAGAAGCTTGCATGGACACTAAATGCACCGCAGATGACCACAAGCCCAAATTGGTTTCTATCCACTACCCAGACCCCCCTCACCCCCACCCTTGTGGCTTGGGGGGGGGGGTTGTCACACAGGAAGGAACTTGGAGATATTCCCACCTCCCCCTCTTTCCTTCCCTCCCTCCCTCCTTCACTGCCGCCCTCCTCCTCCTCTCCCTTCACTTCCCTGTCTCACTCTCCAATGAGGAATGTCCTCCCACTGCGATGACCGCTGAGATGGGAGCGGGCTCCTGTTTCCTGCCCGCCTGCATCTGTTCCCTCCAGCGCTGATCCCAGATAGAGGCTTCCTCCAGCCTGGGAACCGGCCGACGGATGGGAGCGGGAGGAGGGGTGGGGGGGTGGGCTCAACATCCCCAAGTTCCCAAGTCATTGTAATGCATTGCTCTCCCCGAGGTCACATGCTAAACTCCAATTAGGGTGTCTTAGTTTGGAGCTCACTTCTCATGCAATTACTGGGAATGATGATGGGGATCAATGTGTCAGATATGCTCCCAGTCAGCAACAGATGTGTGTGTGTGTGTGTGTGTGTGTGTGTGAGAGAGAGAGAGCTGTGGCTGAAAACCTCTGACAAAACGACCAACAAATTACACATGAGGCCACTGGGTACAAAACAAACACATCTTTATTAGGTTCATGTATGATGAAGCAATGTAAGCGCTCAGTGCAAACCTTTTCCCTTTGGTACAAGCTAAGCCAGGGGCTCTGTGATTCAAATAGAAGCTGTCCCTTTAGGAATGGAGGACAGACAGACACCCCCCTCCTCCTCCCTCCTTCTCCTTCAATTCCCTCCCTGTGTCATTTTACATAACCCTCTTGCTTTTTTTCCCCTCCTTCACCTTGCCCCCCCCCCCCCAACCTCCCTCCCTCTCTGATCCTGCTCTAAATGCTTAAATACCTCCTTTGAGCTTTGGCCCTCCCAGTGGGGTGTGTGTTATATGTGTGTGTGTGTGTGTGTGTGTGTGTGTGTGCAAGCAAGCAAGCAAACAAGAGCCAAAGCTGGCATTGCCATCCCCGAAGAGGAGCTGCGACAGAAGCACTTTTCCGAGTCATGTGTCCAGGTGCGGGGAGGATCAGATTCCTGCGATTAGATTTATGGCTCACTCCCTACGAAAACACACCCCCCTCCTAATTCGGCCAGGCCCCCTTTTGATGTCCCGGGCTCCTCGGCGCAGACATTTCATCATGGACACATAATTAAAGTTAGAAAAATAAGCCGCTCTCATGACAAGCAAAGGTCCTGTGCTCTCTCCCTTTTTGCCCCCCCCACCCCCCCTCCTCCTCCTCCTCCTCCTCCTCCACTGGGGTTTGTTGCTGCTTTTCCAGGCCCTTCATTCCCTCCCCTCGGTCCTTTCAACAATAATAGTGCATTTCCTGTTTCCCAATAACAACCACAGTGACATGTCGTGCACGGGGGCCCGGTGTCGGGAAAACAAAACTAATCAGTGCCATACAACTTTTCTTTCTTTTTTTTGCATTCGATTTAAAAGCATCGTCAGAGTAATCGAAGGAATCAGAAAGCGTTGAAATGTTGGATTCGTGCCACGGGGTCTCAAGGGTTCCACGACTTTGCGGACATTTTGTATTACGAAAATCAGTTGAGCGAGATCTGATTGTTCAGAGAAAATAAGTTGCTCTATATCATAGTGTGTTACATTCAATGAACACAGAAAAAGTGTCATTTTGGATCTGTATTAAACTAGTATGGGAACATGGGTTGAAAATTGACCAACAATACGAAAACTGCCACTAGTGTGCAAAACAGTGTGTGTGTGTGTGTTTGGATCACAGTGTGAGGCTGGGTCTGGCATTATTTCTTAAATATGGGCCTTATTCACACGCTTGATGAAAAAATTCCCCACATGAGAGCCCAAAATAAATTTTTCACCTGAATTATTCTACTGAAGTCACTTCGTGCAAAATGTTAGAAGGGAGTTTGCTTCAGTTAAGCCAAATATTTCCTTTAGCAGGAAGCCAATTTGAGACCTGTGCTAATTTTAATGGAGGGATTTCATGTGCCAGACATGAACGAATGCCCATAATGATGCTCGGTCGAGGCGAGGAGGCAGCTTGCTTTAACTGGGAATACAAATTCAGCCATTTAGCCATTTGTTTGAAGCCCTTAAACATCAGGGAATGGTGACGGGGAGGAAAAAAAACATTTAATGCGAACTCTTGCTTGTGTCTTCTATCAAAGAGAGCACAAGCCGACGCTTCAGGAACTCTACAAACGAGTAAGAGAGATCAACCTGGAATATGACACATCGCAGCAGTCCGTGTGAAAACAAAATCCTCCTTCCAAAACCTCTTCCTCCTCCTGCGATGCTGAAGGGTTAGTTATACGTCAGTTCAGGTGAGTGGCTGCAATGTCCCTTCCCCTGCAGCAGGGGGCGATAGTCTCGTCTCTCGTTCACCTGCACCTGGAGCGGGTGGCCTCCGCGGCTTTTTGGTGCCTCCGCTTGTTGAACCTCTTGACGTAGTTGTTGCTTCGCAGGAGGCCGTCGCCGGGCTTCAGTTTGCCCCCCAGTAGGGTCAGGAGGTCGTTGGGAAGGTGGCGCCTCCGGTGGTAGATCTGGCCCATGACGATGTATCGGCTCCCTTGGGGAAAATACGGGGGGGGGGGGGGGTGTTGTGTATTATTTAAAGTGAACCCACAGTCCAAAAAAAACATTGCTTGTAGTGGTTTCAGCTTCTACTGATTTCAGGAAAGCATCACCTGTCAATCAGTCTTTCTTTTTATCCTTTATTTAACCACACAAGTTGACTAAAACACTTTACACAGGGAGCTGCCCAGCACTGTCCCGTATTTGTACTATTGGCCATAGAGAAGCTCCGCCTGCACACCTGGGGCTTCATTGCCTTGCTCAAAGGTCTCAGCCAGTCTAGATTCCGGGTTCAAACCGGGCAGCCCTGAAGTCGAGGTAAACATTTTTGGCTTCAGGGGCCACACTTACCAAGTTTGAGATCAGGGCAGGGCTTGCTGCACTTGTAGGTGTCCAGGACAAGGAGGCGCACTTTGAAGAAGAAGCTGTCCGGGGTCACGTAGAGGCGGCTCATCTTGTAGAAGCCGTCGCTGCTCACCATCAGCGTAACAAGGCGGATCCCTTTACGCACCACGTCGATGTCGTGAACGATCCCATTGACGGCTGTTTCAGGGGGCGAGACACGTCACAAACATGTCACAGTGCATCGATGCAACTGAGGCCCCCGTGGGGGGTTTAAAAATACAACGTGGGACTTATTTGAGCCATTACATTTTTTGGGTCTAGGTGTTCCTGAAGCGTTCGACATGTGGATTTCTGAACCCATCATTACTCAAAATACCAAAAAAAGTGCAAAAGAGTGCAAATATAAGCTAATGCCAACACCTTAATAAATGTACATATATAACTGCAAAAACATTCAAAATTCAAACCAAACAAGAATAACACTTGTATAATCAATACACAAACCCAAAACAGATATTGCCCCCCCCCCCCCTCCCGTTTTTGTTTTATTTTTATTTTTTTATTATTACTATTTTTTCTCTCTCCCCCTCTTTAAAAAAAATATTATGAAGACTATTGTTATTGTTATTATTATTAATTAATAATATTATAGAGATATAGAGAATATTATAATAATATTATTATTATTATTATTTTACTTTTTTTTCTTTCTCCCTCCCTTTTCTCTCCCTGTCTTACAAACTACCCTGCTACTTGTCTTTGCCCTTGGTTGTTTTTTGTTTTTGTCTTGTTTTGTCTAAGTAAGTCAATATTAGTTGTCGTCACTTTAGTATTTGTTAGTATGTTCATATTGTCTGTCCCTGTGTGCACTAACTTAAAAAAAAGAAATGAAAAAAAAGAGTGCAAATATCACCATCTAAACAGAGCCAGTGATGTGTTGACAGCAATTATTTATTGGACTTTCAATAATGTAAATGACTTCTATAAACCTATAAATCTATAAAGACTGAATACCATAAAAAAAAAAAAGTAGAAATCATTAAATTATCGAATCATTACAGCTTTGTTTGGACAAGGCATTGTTTTATATCATAACAGGGTACATACCAAACTCACTGTAGCAGTAATACTCTCTCTCCTCCTTCTCCTTCCTGCACTCGCTCATGCAGAAGGCGTCGTGTGTGAAGTCGGACTCTGAGGAGACGACGGGGAGAGGAAAAGGGGGATGAAAAGGGGACCGGAGGAGAGAAGAGAGTGACTGCCTGCCACCGTGCCAGCGTGGAGCCAGACTCCCATTCCAACGCCATTTAGAAAAGGACGAGGTTGTCATTACAAAACCCAGGCGTTACATTCCTCTGCAAGGAGTGTGTGTGTGTGTGTGTGTGGGGTGAGATCACATCCCTGTTGCATCTTCTGTCTTAATTGCTGTAACTGATCTCACTCGTGGAGCATTTCTATCATTATAGCCTGTGGCTCCCCGGAGACGATATACGCGCGGGGCGACGCGTTCACAGACAGTGAAGGGGAAGATGAAGCTGCAATTAGCGGCTGCACCGTCACCCTGGCTCTCCCACACCGTGAACTGTGTGAATATATGTGATACCCCTGCGACATATTTTCGATAGGGACAGCTTTAGTTTATGGCTGTGTGTCTTTACTGCCAGTCCTGTGAGCAGGTTGCTTTTTAGGTAGCTGTGTGTACCGCCAGGGGTCAAATCAGCACCTCCTCCAATAACTAGGGGGCCTCCATAATATGTGTGTGTGTGAGGCTCATTGAACTTGACAACCCATGGCAACCCTTGGCAACCCATTCTACATCAGAAAAAGTTTGATCAAAGTTTTGATTCAGTAACTAATAATTCAGTACTTTATAGATCCTATTGTGTAACATACAAGATTAATAATAAAAGTATTTCCCACAGTGTGCCCGCTTTTCCATGTTGGGTCACTGTGTGTGTGTGTGTGTGTGTGTGTGTGTGTGTGTGAGCACATACAACACGTCGTCCCATACCTCGCTTCAGGATGTCAAATTGGTAGAGCAGGCTGGAGGAGCGCCGGTTGAAGAGGACAGACAGGCGGCTGCTGTTGCGGTTGGCTCCGCCGATACCCGAGTGATAGAGGCTGGACTTCCCCCCCGGGCGGTTCTCCTCCGGGTCCAGCCGCCGGTTGGGGGGGGTCCCTGCGCGGGGGCAGGGCCGGTTGGTGCGGTTGGGCCGGGGGTTGGTGGGGTTGACCCCTGGGTCTGGAGTTGGGGTGGCCCTCCGGCTCGCCCTGCTGCGGGGGGGCCGATGCTAAAGTGGGGGTCCGTGTTGATTTTGGGCGCAGTGCGGTTGGTGGCAGCGGCTGTAACTCCTGTCAGCGGCGTTTTGGGAAGCAGACCGGCGGCCTCTCCTCTGGTTTTCTCGCTGTTGTGCTCGGTCAGGCGGTCGCTCTTGGGGCCCTTCTTGCTCTTGTTGTGGGGGCCGTGGTGGCGAGGGATGGGCACCACGTCGCTGTGCTTGGGCCAAACACCGGAGGGTAGCGGATGGAGGGAGTATTTGCCGTCCGCCGTCCTGCTGCTCTTCTCTAGGAGCTCGTTGATGGGCAGGGAGGGCTCCTTAGCCCCCAGCCTGCTCTGGTTGCTGTGGGCCGGATCCAAAAAGCTGCCCTGGCCCTTCTCTATTAGGGTGTACAGCTCTGGTCGAGACAGACAAAAGCACACAGTCTAGTCAGACCTTCCTTGCAATGTGATACGATAACATGCGATATCAAAGCCCCACTGCTCCTCCATGTACCGCACTATCAGATGGCTTCATTTCATTCAATTTAACACTGTGAATTTCCAATGGGCATTCCTTGAAAGGTCCCTGAAACAGCACTTCTTAGCCTAAGAACCCAGCTTTAGTTGAATTCATGTCTTGAAAACCACCATGACCAATGACCCAGAGATGGAAATGTATCTACGGTTCCAAATAACATTTTATCACCAGACGATAACTAGATGTTTCATCATGGCTTTGGGAGTTGAAAAAGTGAACGCTGATTAGTATCTAGAGTCAAAATATTACAGAACCCAAATTGTAAAAGTCCCCAATCCATCAATGATAAGAAAGTATCAACTAGTACCCAGCTTGTTGATCCAACAGAAATAATAGTTTAATAGCAAAGAAAATAAAAACAATACTCTTGATGTAAGAAGCTTTATCTTTTGTAGGCTTATCAGAGTTGTTTGTAACAGGCAGGCAGATTTAACTGGTGTTGTTAGATGTAATCAGTCGGTGAGTTAGATTCCACATTTACTAAAGAACAGCAGGGAATCCAGTAAAGAAATTGATAATTGCAGCGTTAATAGAATGACAACTCAGTAACAAAAGCATAAAGTACAATGTAAGTGTGAAATAAAAACTTGTTTTGCAAATAAGCATAAAAAAAATCTATTTTTTCTAATTTTTTTCCTCCCCAAAAATTAAAAATAATCTGTTTGTCATTAGAAATCCTTACTTTTCTTAACTATAAAAACAACAACACTCACCATTGACAACATGCTCCTCTGCCTTGGAAAGAGGAAACACAAGAAACAAGAGGAACGCAATAATCCCTGTCATCCTGAATGGTTCCGTGGGGACACACGTTGAGGTCTGCTAGAGTGTCGGGAAATCCTGGGAGTTTTATATGGGCCTCGCTTAGGGAATGAGATGGGATGGGATGGAAAGGGAGGTGGGACGTCCCAAACGCAGAAATAAACACTTTGACATGACATCAGACACTCTTTTCATTCATAAATGGATTCCAAAGAAGCCCCCTTTGTGGTTTACTATGTAGGCGGGAAAATATGGTTCTATATGGGATGTATGGACATTCCCTGCTGTCAACCTGGTAGTATGTAATACAAATGGGAACTAGATTTCCATACAGATTGGTGTCTGGGATTTGTGTTCCCCAAGTTCCTCAAAATTCTTCTGCACTGGAGGTATAATCCTCGTTTCAGACCTATGAAATGTATTACTGGGTGAAAATGTAACTCACTCATTGGTTTGTTTGAAAGATTAAGACTGGTTGGTGAACCCACAAAATTAGTAATAATAAATAGAAAACCAGACATATACACCTTGAATGGAAAACAGAGGAATTCTCATCTGTTGGAGCACAGCAGGGTACTCTCAGTCATAAATCTCAATCCCGGTTAATGCCTGTAGTCACAAAGCAATAGTTTGTGTATTGAAGCATTGCTGCAGCTCTGTTCTTCACCTCATGGCCATGTTTCTCTCAGACCTCCTGAGAGATGCCTTGATATATCACTGCCCTCTTCAGGACTAAAGGAGTGCATGGTGCTGAGATTGTGCATTTTGATCATTTCTGTTCTAAATCAAAGTCGTCATCCTCAGACACAAAGAAACACTCTGGCTCCTCTTATCTGAAGAATAAGCAGTGCAGAAATAGAAGTGCAGCAAGATATTACACGCTACTTGGCTGATTTGCGCCCTGCATCTTTCACACCGTGTGCTGATACTACATACCTTCTTGATTCCACCATCCATGATTCTTTACGAAGTGGACTTTCCGCGTAAAACAGAAACTAAATACGACCCAGATGGGACTCGAACCCACAATCCCCAGCTCCGGAGGCTGATGCCTTATCCATTAGGCCACTGGGTCATCACGTTTCCTTGTATGGGTAACACGATTTATAAAAGCCAAAAACCGCAGTGACGAATGTTTGATTATTTCATATAATATGTGTGATTCGTTGTAGAAGCAATGGAAATCACGATAATTTTACGATACGTATTTCAAACGCGCACTTTTTCAGGAATGAGTAGCAAGCAGTTCGCGGCCATATTATCTCGCGATACTGAGAACCGTCGCCATTGACAACGGCTTTGTGCTCATAGTGTTTTTTTTTAATCGCGGCCGACGGGGCGGGGCTTCTATTCCAACTGACCAATTGAACGTATCAAAAAACAGGGCGGTATCTTCATTACGTCACGGCAACTGTGAAAATAAGGAATCGGTAAGAGCGTCGCACATGCTTTGTCGCTAAGTGTGTATTTCAATAGGATTAACATTACACTAAATACGTGAGTAGATGTTTTTATGTATTTATTTAATATGTTTGTAACATATGTATCTAGGTTTGACCGCAGGTTTTGGGAGAGAAGGATTAATGCTCAGGCTTTCTGCTCGAAGGGCCACATGGTGTTAGATAACCGGCTTGGCTTTCAGACAAGTAGTTAACTGCTAATTCACAGCCCGCCGGCTAACTAACGGGTAACACAATGCTAACAAAACAAACACAAACAAACCAAGCCTTGACAGCGGTCGGTAGGTTGCCAGTTTTGTTCTTAAATATTGTTCTTTTCGCAGTGGGTGTCTACGGTTTACAGTGAAATCGATCGTCTTGCTCAACGGTCAGAGATGTCAGCTGCCAACGACTGCGGAGATCGTCTCACCCAGTTCAAAAACAAGGGGAAAGATGCCAACGTAAGCTCAGGCTGTCACTACGATCCATGCAAATGCAGCTATAGCAAGCTGTAAATGTAAATGTATTATGTAACAGTACTATCCACTGCCGGTTGCCTTCTGAACTTCTCACGGGCCCGATCGACTCCTGCAGGAACTAAGGCGTAGGAGAGTGGAAGTCAACGTGGAGCTCCGGAAAGCAAAGAAGGATGACCAGATCCTGAAGAGGAGGAATGTCGGCAGCCTTCTGGACGAACCAACCTCTCCTCTCCAAGAGAAGGATCCAAATGCACAGGTAGACAAACAACTTCTTCGCCCCTCAAGCCTTAAGGTGGTCATACATTGCCGGATTTGGTTGGGGGAAGAATGTATAGGGCACACGTGAACGAAAGAAAGCTGGCTCTCGCGGGTTTTTTCCTTTTTGTAAATACCGAGTCACTGAATTATGTTTGTTACGGCCCCCTTGCCAAGCCCTCGCGCCACTCTGAATAATCAAAAAGAGTTTGAAATAGAGTCAACCCCTTTTTAATTATTATTAAACTGTTTTGAATTACTACATTCTAATTCTTCAGCTAACTAAGCCTCCGCTCTTTCTGTATCTGTAGCCTCCGCAGCACTGGTCGGTGGAGGAGATTGTATCAGGCGTAAATAGCCAGAGTCTGGATCATCAGCTGCAGGCCACACAGGCAGCCAGGTAAGGTCATTAAAGTGCTATTTGACTTGGAAAGAGATAATTTGGTAATGTAATGAACCTGTTCCATCCCATCTTGTTACTGTGATGGTCACATGTTGTTTTTTTTGGTTCAAACATATCCTTTTACAGATATCTTGCTTCTTGTATTCATTACAGATTAATTTTTCTATTCCCAACAAACAATATCCCCTGCAGTATCATCCAGCTGGTTACTTTTATACAAAGTTCCCTTTTCTGACTCCATATCTGTGTGCTTGGTTCCCTATGTGTAGAAAGCTCCTCTCCAGAGAGAAGTGCCCGCCTATCGACAGCATCATTGCTGCCGGCCTCATCCCCAGGTTCGTCAGCTTTCTGGCCCTGTCTGAATGCCCCCCCATCCAGTTTGAGGCAGCCTGGGCCCTGACCAACATAGCCTCGGGCACCTCGGAGCAGACCTCCGCTGTGGTGGATGGAGGGGCCATCCCAGCCTTCATCAGCCTGGTGACCTCACCGCACCCCCACATCAGCGAGCAGGCCATCTGGGCCCTGGGCAACATTGCAGGTAGTGTGCCTGTGCTGTTGTGTTGTTTAGCACATGTGCCTCACTAATTGTGTATTGAGTGGTAGATTATTGTGTGCAGTGTTTGTTTGTTTCGACAGGATTAGGGGCTTTTGGGTTCATGTAAAGGGGTGTTTCACAACATCTAGGTGTGTTGTCGTTGAATGATATATTGGGCTGGTCATCCAAAGGTGATTTTTGCAAGATGATACGGAAGTCGTATTGGCCTATCAATGTTTCAGTGGTTCACTGGTTGTTTTCTGAGTCAGCCAGTAAGGCTGTAAGCGCAGTTTAAAAAAAAAAAAAAAAAAAAAGTGTTGGTGTTGTCATGGGCATATCTGTTGAAAAAGTGTGTGTGTGTGGAGGGCTGGTGAGCATAAGGTGCAGAGAGTTCACTCAAATTAAGACTGCTGTTGAAATGTTCAACCAAACAACCCATTCTGTGATAACCAATGTGCTTTCTGAGACTCACGCATCAAACCGATGGTAGTTTCCATGATATTGTGAGACGTTCTATTGCAGTCCAGGTTTATCGTGTTGACGGGAGAAGAATCTAATTATCCTTTTCCTAACCCAGGTGACGGAACCAACTACAGAGACCAAGTGATCAAGCATGGTGGCATCCAGCCGCTCCTGGATCTGCTGGAAGCCCCTGACTTGTCCGTGTTTCCTGTGAGTCTATAAACGTTATTGCACTGCTGGGTTTCAGAGACACTTCTTTTTTCCTAGAGATTTTATGGTAAACTAAAAGAACAGCTGAAATTTACCACAACACAGGTAAAACTCTGCTAAATATTAGATGTTGATCCGGATGGGGTTTAAAATGACTCATTAATTAACTCAAAACGCAGTGGATATTTTTAAGGTGGTATCTGGAGAATATCACTCACATGTTTCATAGGTGGGATAAAAATGTTGGGGTCCTGAGGTAATAATTCCCAATCACAAGACTTCCCTATGTAATACTAATGCCATCCTTGAAGCTCAACCTGAAGCTCATCAGTAGCAAGGTGTATGTTACTCTGGCAACTACCATGTTATGACACTTTCACATCCTAAAATGACACCCGACTCACTTTTACTCACTGTACCAGTCCGGCTACCTGCGTAACGTCACCTGGACGCTGTCCAACCTGTGTCGAAACAAGAACCCGGCGCCCCCCTTGGCGGCGGTCCAACAGCTGCTCCCAGCCCTGGTGCGCCTCCTGCACCACGAGGACATGGAGGTGCTGGCCGACACCTGCTGGGCCGTGTCCTACCTGACCGACGGCCCCAACGACAGGATAGAGGTGGTGGTGCAGGCCGGTCTGGTGCCCCGCCTGGTTCAGCTGCTAGCCTGCGGAGAGCTCTCCATCGTGGTATGTGGTGCTAGGTTTTGCTTCCTCAAACTTTATTTTCGGTCTCGTAGTTGCTGAGGTACCTTCCATTGTAGGCTGAAAACTCATATCCCTTCTCCTTTATCCTCCACCTCTAATCCGTCTAATATGCTCTTATTCTGAAGTTAAAGAAATCCCGTCTTCCCCTCTCCTTAGCTCTTTTATTTGTCGTCCCACACGAGTTACAGGGAATATTAATAGGAGTACTATTGATGTATTTAGGTGCCAAAAACTCTTCTTTCTCCTGCAATAATGTTCTTGTTTCCTGACTCGCTCTCCCAGACCCCGGCCCTGCGGTCGCTGGGCAACATTGTGACTGGGACAGACGAGCAGACTCAGAGCGTGCTCAATGTGGGCGCCCTGGCCATGTTCCCCGACCTGCTGCGCCACCACAAGCCCAACATTCAGAAAGAGGCGGCCTGGACCGTGTCCAACATCACCGCCGGCAAGGGCAGCCAGATCCAGGAGGTTATCAATGCAGGCCTGGTGCCCATCCTGGTGGAGCTCCTCCAACAGGTCAGAGAGGGAGACTCTTTTATCATAGAACATGAGGAGAGGGTTGCTCTTTGGTGTAACCGACAACTTTGAGTCCGTGACAAATAACTTGACTTATTTTGTTTGATTGGCGCTTCCTCCTCTTAAGAAGAGCCGTCTCAGGTTAGATTGTTTGATCTGGTTTTGCGGTGTTATTAATCCTGATGAGTGGACTGGACAGCAGTCAGTCGGCTACTCATAAAACTCAAGCTTTAATTAATTGACCCTGACCATCACACACTCTGACCACCCCCACTACATGCTGTTGATTCTGCTTAGTTTCCTCTGCCTCGGAACAAGAGACAGATTAATGATCCATCTGTCATTTCCTCACCCCTCGCACTGTTTTCTTTTTGCAATTACTAAGCTACTTTATGATTATGATGATTTATGTTAATTTTGTAGTTAGTTGTTTTTCTGGCTAAGCGGGATGCCGATAAACGCCTAAAATGTGTTCTCTGTCCAGGGAGATTACAAGACCCAGAAGGAGGCAGTGTGGGCTATCACTAACTACACCAGCGGGGGCACATCGGAGCAAGTGTCCTACCTGGTCCAGTGCAACGTCCTGGAGCCTCTGCTCAACTTGCTGTCAGCCAAAGACTGCAAGATCATCTTGGTCATCCTTGATGCCATCACCAATATTTTTATGGTGAGTTGCAAAGACTTAAAAGGATGCCCTAAGACTGTTAGTTGGTCATTTCCATTATCAGATACTTGTCAAAGTTTTTTTTTTACAGGTGTCCTTTTGCACAAGTTTTGCCGAGAGTCTCAAGGAAAATAAAGAACTACAATTCTAAAAGTTGAGGTGTGCTGTGCACAAGAGCCTAAGGGCGCTGGACATGGGCAAAGAAACAGCAAGAATTCACATTTGAAATTGATTGAATTCACCAGGAATTGGCCCTGACATGTACCCACATAATCTCCTCTGCCAGCAGACGTCTGTATTAAAGTCCCTGGGGAAAATGGAGATTTGTGTTCTGGGTTTCTGCGATGAGGGAGCATTATGATTTTCAGAATTTAATCTGGGTCACATTATACGCTGAACGATGCACATGGGCTCTTGACAATTCTCACAGGGATTGTAACATTAAATTGGTTTGTCATATGTTCCTCTTTTGTGTGGGGGGTATTATTGGCTTATGCTTATTGAAATCCCCCCCCGCCCTCTCTCTACAGACAGCCGACAAAATCGGTGAGACTGAGAAGCTGTGCCTCATGATCGAGGAGTGCGGTGGTCTGGACAAGGTTGAAGCGCTGCAGTCACACGAGAATGAAGCCGTCTACAAGGCCTCCCTCAACATCATAGAGAAATACTTCTCTGGAGAGGTCTTACTGATGATATTTATTTTCCTTGATCAAATCCCTGACCAACAGCTTTTAAAAGAGCAATAAATAAATCATCTTCATTGTATATGTGATCTGCCTCTGTTGCTTTAGACAGGCTTAATCAGACGGGCTTAGTTGGCAATGCACAAAGGACTTTTTTTCAGACATACTGTAGGTCTCCACTGACAGAAATTGTCCTAGTCTGCAGAATTTTGCTTAATCCACGTCCGTGAAACCATCCCCAAAACGTACTAAAACTTGGTTAATCCCCTAATGCTTCTCTCTTCCTGTCCCTCTCACTTGTCTTTCAGAATGAAGAGGACGAGTCTGTGGCTCCTGAGGCCACCACAGAGGGTTATGCCTTCCAGATCCCTGACAACCAAAGCACTTTCAACTTTTAACACGTCCAATTTGCTTTTTTTTTTTTTTTTTTTTAACTTGACTGACTCTATATTTTTGTATTTGTTTAGCTGTCCGTTTATTTCATACCTGTACATAACAGTACAAAGAAAGAATATCCACATTTAATGCAAAATTTGTAAATAAATTTTATTAAGAAATGTTGGTGTTTTCATGATGGGTGTTTCTGGAATAAGCAGGGGTGGGGGGGCACCGATTACTGGTGAAAGGAAGATGTCAGAAAGGAAGTTTTATTAGGATTTAATCACAGGCCAACAGGGACACTCGTGGGGAGAGGAAAGGGGCCAGTGCGTCCATGTCACCAGCAGGTGACGCTGTTCTACTGTATTTGCTTGTTAAGGACCTGTTTGCTATAGGGTCCTTAATATACAAAAAAAACTTTCACTGCTTTATTAATGCAATATACAGAGGTATATGGCCATGATGTCCCAGCAGGTTGTTGGAGGGAGTAGAAGCAGCCCAGAGACTAGGGATGTCAGAAACTGAGCTCTCATTCCTTACAGTGGGCTTTTACTACCTTTAATGAGAAAAATCACAATGTTCTTATTGAGACTCAAGGTTATCTGTCGCACACAGTAAGTTTATATTGACTATTGCACTGTATCGTATTGTTTTATCTAATTATCTATGATATGATTTTTGATGTTTAGCTTGTGACCAAATATTGCACGTAAGATATGTTTAGTATCCCTCCAAAAATAATTATAGGATTACAATAGTTAATTTCTGAAAGGCACAACTACCTATTGCTTTAATGCTCACTTCTGTTCACCCTACCCTTTACTCACTCAGACCTTCTTGGTTTAGAATGGCGCATATGAGAAGAGATGATATAGTTGTTTTCTGAGTAGAAATTAAAACCACCCAACTAACTATATTGTAACAGTATTCACATGAATTTCTCATCTTGGTCATGTGTGGAAGTGAGCTGTGTCAAGCCAGACGGAGCGCCAGAATAATACCGGAAGTAAGTCGACTTCGGCTTCAATATAAAATTAACAAGAACGGTTGTGCCAGTTAAAGGTTAAAATGAACTCCTAGGTAATTGCAATTGATGGGCACATCTACCTCTTTCACTGGTCCAAGATAACAATTAGACAGTACCGAGTTGGTTTTCGTCAGATGTGTCTTTAACAAACACCTGAAGCCAAACTCGTTCGGTTATTTGCCACAATAACCAATTGGGCAGATCAAGATTATTGTTAGGACCTACTTTGACTGTTGAAATTAACCTTTGAATAAAACAACAATTGTAGTTACATTTACTACAGACTCGTCCTTAAATATATATATTTTAATTTCACTTTGGCGAAGCGTTGCAACACGTTAGCCAATAAAGATTTTATTTTGAAAGTCCGGACCCGACGTTTTGTGTTGTATTCTGTCGAGCTCGACACTGCCTGCAGCAGCAGGGTCTTCATCATAATTACGACCAACGACTTCAGTGCAGGCAACACGGGCTCCTTGCACAGACGTCTGTCCGAATGGAGGACGAACCGTTCAATTGATTTGGTGGTTTAAACAGTTGGACGATCAATACCCGTTGCGCACGGGATGAAAGGCATCTGGAGATTTAGTTATTTGCATTTTTTTACGGAATATGAGTTCAAGAGGGGAGTGTTATGCCAGCGATATGACTGTGACACCATTCTTCTGCGTTCAGTCAGTGTGATTTTCAATGGTGATACTACAAGCTAACCCATAGCTAGCCGAGGGTTGTTTTGAGGGATTTATTTTTGAGAAAGTCATACGCTGACACATGTATTAGACACTTTTAAAAAAAATTAAATTTCATCAAGCTGGAACACAAAGGGACATGTCTAATCAAGGAGTTAGGAGAAATGGCCCAGTAAAGCTGCGCTTGACAGGTAAGATAATTTAAACCCCCTCGCTGCCTCCTCGGCTCGGAAACGTTAGCAAGTAGCCTGCTAGTCAGCTAACTGTGCTAACATCTGCTGATGTTACAGCTGCAGACTGCCGAATGTGTCTTTTGTATGCCATTGAAATTTTCAACCACTCCGAGTTCTTGACTTGTATCACTCTTCTGTGTTTTAATTGTATCTGGATGTAACTCGCGTTAGCAAGCTGCTCAACACGCACGGATATCGAAAGTCAGCCAACGAGCCCTATGCTTGCTAGCATGCGTTAGCCCCAACAACAGCAATGATAATGTTCTCTTAGCTAACTACTTAGTCCGGGTTGTTTATCAGTGTAGCATTCTTTCTGATGCTTACATGGAAATCCATAAACGTGACACGGGCGAATCTGTGCGACAATATACGAGATAAACTCTTATATTTGAGCACTTGAAATGTGAATCAGTGATGCCCATCAGAAATAAACACTATTAATTGTAATCACAGCATGTTTGTAGGAATTTGCCCTCTTATTTGCAGTATGCTATCAACAATGAGGGCAAGTGTATTTTCGGGTAGTAGAATACTGTATTTGCAGACTGATATATTTTAACTTAAGCTCCATAATAGTGTTTCATTTGTCGTAGGATCAGCCGTTAGTCTTGTTTCCAATATATCGCTTTATTTATTTATGCTTGGATATCATCATGCGAATCTCTGTTACAGATGCCGGCGCCATCCACACAGATCATGATGTTTTTAGATAATGCCTTGAGGCTGATGATGAATCCTAGCACAAATGCTGCATGGGAGCTAGCCTGTTTTAGTAAAGTGGATCCACCCCCTTTCCTTATGAGTTTTGCAGTTTGTAACAACCCAAACATGTTCTGGTTTGCATTAAAGAGCTGTCTTTTGACTGGAAGGGACATGGCAAGTCGTAGCATTTCATAGTTCTCCTGCATGGCCAGGCCGAAGGCAGATTCCCAACCTTTCATCTCTATCTTCTTATGCTAGCAGGCAAATTCAATATTTAATCTGGTAATATGCTCTCTGGAAAAAGAGTGAAGAGGAGACATTCAGGCGACATGTTTCCTTGAGATTGATGGTAGACCTGCTACCATTGTTGTTTTTATTTCTTAAGATTTACAATAATACAGTACAACTTGGCTAGGCTACACCATCTTGAAGGAAATGTCTCCTCCTTTCAGCATAATGTGCTACAGGTGGACAACAGGTTCAGTTTCCTAGAAGAAAATATTTGTGTAATAATCCGGAAAAGAATGTGTTTAAATTGTACTGTAGAAAGAAATGAACTTCCAAAGCTCTGGACCTACCCTGCCTTCCTTCCTGCTTGCCTGCCCTGGGTCTTTTTTTTCTCCCCTCCATATGGGGAATGGTTTTAAATGGGCTGCAGTGGTCTTCAGACGGAATCCCAGGAATGTGAAACCTCAGAGAGGAAATGTGAGTCTCTCCCGATCATAGACGCATCCTCTGTCTCTCCTTCACCAGAGAGAAAGAATAAGTGAGAAAGTGTGCATGAGGGGGGAGGGAGAGAGGCTGGGGTTCACATGGTAGAGAGGCACCAAAATCACTGCTCACACACTGACTGAGGATCGCTGATACTAATTCTACATATGGACTCATGTGCATTACCAGCTTTATGTGTCTAGTTGTGCCCGCACCTCATTTATGTGTCTGAGTCGGTGTGTGTTTAGGCCTAACATTGCATACTGGCAGCACTCCCATTTTATTCTGTCTGCTCTGTGGTCTCTCCCATAGACTGCATGCTTGGTTCAATGACAGAGGGAAGGCTCAACCAAAAGCTTGTATCTAAAGAAGTTAAGCGGTATGGAACCTTTTTTAAGCTTCATAAACCTTTGTAACAATTCAGTTTAACGTCTTGAAACATTAGACTATTACCCAAAACTTGGCCTAATAGTCGGAAACAATAACTTCCTGCTATCAGGAAGTATTGGCAAACCTTGGGGGCTTGCTGATTTCAGTGGCACTTTCTAGCTCTGGGCTTAACCACTAGCTTTCCCCAATGTTCTTATATAACCACACATCTTTACAGAATCCTATACATTAACCACTGCCTAGGCTAATCACTGCCTGTCATCAATAACGCTACTGTCTGTTGTGAGCTGAGGCTGTTTTGAGTAACCAAGGGAGAGAATCTCAGCCTTCACTGTCAGGGATCTCGATTTAAGCAATTTCAGAGTCGTTCCTCGCAGATGCAATTTTGATCAAGAAATGCCTACAATGGTGACACATGGCTGATGTTAACCAAGGCTCAGCCCTAGCTAGCGGTTGTTCTGGCTGTGTTCCTCACAGACATCTGAGATCAGAGTGTTTTTGCTGTTGACGTTCTCCTCCACTTTGGCTAAGCCTTGCTCTTCCTAGATCGGTAGACGGACGGAGAGTTTAGTTAGAACGGTGCTGCTATAGTTTGCCCACCCCCGCTGGGCTCTCTTCTCATCACTGTGGTGGATTAGAATTTGCGTAGGGTGGGCTTACACACACACACACTGCAGGATTGTGGCCGGATTCATCCCCAGTTTGGTCATCCCACACTGCATTCAAATCCCACCTTTTTAGTTTTTCACAAAGGCTTGGAGCGCCTCCTCAATTCTTGAGCATTTATCTGGGACAGCTACTCTTTGATGCTTAAATTAAATTAAAAAAAAAAAAAAAAAATCTTTGTATGAGAGGGCCCCCACAGAGCTCACTGCCAAGCTTGTAAAGGAGAGCAATCTTGTTTTTGGTGAGCTGCTATTTTCGAACACTGCAGGGTGGTGACAGCCACTGCCATTCCTGTCTTCAGCTCAGCTAGAGTTGCTGTATGATTTGCCCAAATTAAACAAGGGGTGGCATTTTCCCTCATTTTTTTGTCACAGGAATCTGTAGTTCTCAGGGGTGGGTGGCATTACATGTTTTATGCTAACAAGGGAGAATCTCTCAGTCCATCTCTCACCCCCCTTCAAATGTGACCCTGTGGCTACAGCATGGCTGCTGCTACTGTGAGGGCGGGAGCCTGTTGCAAGCAAACCCACACATATGCACACTTTTCATCTACTTTCATTCTTTGTGTGTCCATGGCCCTTTACTTTAGCATTTTGGGAAGTTTGCCCTGGAGCTTGTGTGTGTTGGTGGGGGAAAAGCCAGGAAGCCAGTGATTAAGATAAAGATCCAGCCTCCGTCCCAGGCCCAGCATTAGCACCGGGGCAGAGTGCATTTTCGGGAAGTTATCAGGGGCCGCTGTCTCGCCACTGACTCTCGGCTCTCAGAAAGTACAGCTGTGTGTCAGTTTGTTTGTATGTCCAAGCACAGTGTTTGAATTCTCAAAACACAGACGCACGCGTAAACACTTGCACTCACATGTAAACGCACAGCCATACACACACTTAAGCTTCCACAGGATGGGCGGTCAGCACGCGATGCTGAGCTAAATAAGGCCTGTCGACTTCCTAAAATACAGCAGATTTAGGCACATTGCAGAGGGAGTGCACTGTGGTGATGGTGAGAAACCAAATACCCCAAACAGGAGTTCTCAACTTGCAGGTGGGGGACCCCACATGGTCTTGTGAGATGACGTGGGGCCACAACATGCTTGATAGAATGTGAAAAGAAATTGAAATATGTGTTTTCCTTGTGAAATAATATTGACAGCCTATCAGCTGGTTTCCAGTACCCATCCCTTTGTTTTTCATCTACCAATTTGAGAACTAGTGAGCTAGACGACTGAATTGACATTTCAAAGTGGTCTCACTACCCTCTCTGACCCACTTCCTCATCTTGGCTGGATTAAGTTGGTAGTATTAGCACTGCTTGCCAGTCTTGCTGGCTGGTCCAGATGATTTGAATGAAAGGAGATTATATGGTGACCGTCACTGTTAATCAACACATCATGAGCTGCCGGCGGTGTGGGGACTTGGACCTGCATGGGCTGGTGGTGTCATTCACCTCTAGCTATTTCAATTCCAAGTGTGACTTTTAAACGAAACGATGCCGAGTTCTCACAGTCGAAATGTGGACCGAGGTTAGTAATTATGATTCATCAGCGCACAAGAGATGTGATTCACGCCCGTGACGTGTTTGCTGCGCCGCATTCCTGTCTGTTTCGTCCGTCCCTGACAGGAGCTTGGAGGCGAGCGATGCTCCGTCAGAAGGTGCAGTTTGACCCAGTTATGGAGCAATCAATAGGCAGAGCCAGACATTCATGATTGCTGCTGCTACTGGGTTGCTTTTTAAGATTATGACCAGATTCAAAAAAATAAATTCAATGACATTTGTTTTATTAGCCTAGATTGCTGTGATGCAGGTTCAAACCCACACCATTAGGACTAGCCCATGTGCAAGGTTGCGCATCACCTGAGCTACCCAGACCTACAGAGAAGTAAGCCTTTAGTATCCCCAGTGCACGCACCCCATAGTTCTGCTCTCCTCGCCCACGTTGAAAAGGGCCTGTATCGTCTCTTCAGCCGAGTACCAGTGGAGGTCAGTGGGCCTACGTGCTCATTTCCATACTGCTTACTTCTGGTTTTCCTCTCTGTTGAATCAAAGACAGTTCGCCTCGCTTTATTTCTTTGACTTGGCTCCATGGTTCTTCTGTGGGCCTGTCTGTCACTGTGATTTCTGGACACGTCAGCACAACGTTCCACTCTTCTTCTGGGAGACTTGAAGGGAGCTGTGGGTGGGTGTGGGTGTGTTGGTGAGTGTGAGGAATGGTAAAAAGGTGTGTGTGTGTGTGTGTGTGTGTGTGTGTGTGTGCGCTTCAGCTCCAACATTTCACACTTGATGTGCTGAGACAAGAGAGCAGCCCATATGGGACAATCTCCCACCTGCATCTGTTCTTCTCCCCGTCTGTCTCTCCCTCTCTTCTCCTGTCAGCCCTTCTCCTGTTGTCTCTTCTCCTGTCAGCCCTTCTCCTGTTGTCTCTTCTCCTGTCAGCTCTCCTCCTGTTGTCTCTTCTCCTGTCAGCTCTCCTCCTGTTGTCTCTTCTCCTGTCAGCTCTCCTCGTCCTCTTAGTTTCCTCATGTGCTCTGCTCTCATATTCTCTCTCCTCTGGTCATTTCCCTCTGCCCTTGTGAAACCCTCTCCAACTCTTCTTCCTTCCTCCTTTTCCTCCTCCCACGCTGTAAGGTTGGGTGTTGTTTGGATTTAATTGATACCGATACCATTATCAATACTGCTTATTGATACCGATGCTTACGGGCACTCTTAGTAATACCCTACTCCACTGAAGTAAGGGAGTGGGGCTGTAAGGTGTTTTTTGCAACGTAGTTATTGCTTTTGATACGTTTGTGATTCCAGATGTTTTCTTTTTGACCTCATACCAAGCAGTAGGCATTTGCTAATGGAAGGAGGGTGGTAACTGGGGTTGAGGACGATGGTTATCTACCCACAATAGAAAAATCTGAACCAGAATGAGGTTTTAAACATGACTAGTTTCATCTGGCTGTCGGTACAGGACAACAGATGGAGAGTTTAATTCCAAAATGAATGAACTTAAGTTAACTTAACTGGTTGCTTATACTTGACATACTTGATGGTATGATCAGATGTATTATTAAATATTGAGCAGTGAACATCAGGTATCATATTTTTCCCAAAAGGGATAGCCTCCACAGCTTAGTGTTTTAGAATGAAATCCTCTACATTGGTTGTGATTGGGAGTTTGGTACAACTCACTCCCACTGGAGCAAGTGATGGCTGCAGCTTGACTAATATCTATGGATAGAAAGTAGGAGTGATTTAAAAACTGTTGCTGGGCAAGAGGTCACCTTGCCGTTTAAGTAAGTTCCTTAAGTTCACATTATTGGTACAGTGCCTTGACTGGACGCTGGTATTTTGAGGAATTGCGTCCAGCAACATGGAGCCCAAGTCAAAGAAATAAAGCGAGGCGAACAGCAGAAGCTTGAAGCAGTCAAAACCACTGCACTGCTTCAAATTAACACCATGCTGCAGTTGAAAGTGTTTTGTGAGATTGCTGCGATTGCCCCCTTGCAAGCAACATACTTTTTCACATAAATTACACCCATCTGTTCTGTGTTCATCCATATTTCCATCTGCTTTAGTGAAGATGGAACGCTTTAACCCCTCCACCATGATTGAAATCCACAGAATGTAAACTGACAATCGCCATTTTCCTGCTAGAAAGCATCATCACGCTGGGCTATAACAGAGAAGTTATGTCTGAACGAATCAATTGAATTGGAATTGTCCGGGAGCATATCTGTGTTTCGGTTCGGACAAATCAGGAATTCCCTCAACCCAACCAAGTCAAGTCTTCCCTCCTTTGTGGTTGCCCATGTTCCCTGTGAAACATGTGAAACTAACCACTGCACATTGACCTTTTTGGCCTCACCTATGTGTTCTTTTTGACCATCTGAAGAAAAACAAAAATCAAAGCCCAAGTTGTTAAGCAAAACATTTGTTTCTTTTCTTTGCAACAAGTTTTTTTTTTTTTTAATGTTTTGCCTATAAAGGTTATCTGGTCTTTGAGAGCTTACATTCTCTTCCCATGCAAATCCAATCCCACTTGCAACTTAACCACCCCAGCTTGCCACCAGTCTTCCCATCTGGTGTAAAAGCAGCTAAGCAGCTGCTGTGGGTGCATAATAACAGGCTTTACCAGCAGAAAGCCCTTCAGGCTTGGGAAGGTGAATCTATCAGCTTCTTGCTCAGCTTAGCCTCTCCTTGCTCGGCTATCAATCATTCATCATCTCCAACCTTGATGTGTTATTGAAAAATAACGGAGGGCCCCAGTCAGCATGGGATGTGTTCTATGATGGATGAGTATGATCAGGAACATACAGCAACGGGACTTTAAATTAAGAACACACAGAAAAAGAGTGAATTAATGATAACGCAGAACATTCACCAGTTACTGCTGCATCATTCGGTTGCAGATGCATTGTACTGTGATGCAGGTGTTGCCTTGTGAATGTTGCTTTGCCCCATTTTCTCAAACTCTTTTTGTGATGAGAACATTTTATCAGTGAACATGGAACATAAAATGTATATTGCGACATTACAATTGATAACCACATCTAATCTTGTCTAATCATCTTGGTACCTTTGAGCCATAGGATCTTTCTTTTGAACTGAAGGGTTTCAGCAGTTTCAGATAAGTAAGTAAGTGATCAGCAGATCTGAGAGACCTTACCGGTGTGTAAGGCATCAACGGTTCACTAATACATAACAGAGCCTGGCCATGCAAACTCTTATACGTAATAAGAAGAAGTCAATCCGATATTGAACTTTGTGTGTGTGTGTGTGTGTGTGTGTGTGTGTGTGTGTGTGTGTGGCATTACAAGAGTCGAGGCAGGAAGAGGTAAAGGCATGGACGTTTTTCTCCAAATCAAGGGAAGATGAAGCAGGTGGTCAGACAAATAAATAGGTGGGCTGCTTAAGCGTTAAATAGGTAGGGAAATCCCTGCCACAGCACCGTAGGTTGTAGGCCTGTGCTTGCATCTGTGGCCGTGAGGAGACGCGAGTCCTAGACTCAGCACAAACTCTGAATTAGTCTGAGTGCACGGGAGGAAGCTCTGTCTGAGTGAATGCATAGTCTGCGGCTAGAATAATGAGGCAGGTTTTAAGACCTGTGTTTCATGTGGAGCAAATGACTCAATAGACTGGTCTGGCTGTGTACATTGTGCTGAATTATGCTCCAGTCTAAATATTCAGCAATATGGATTACCCTGTGTGCACAGGCCTTGTCAGGGAAGAAATGATGTTCCTGTGCGGTACAAATGCTCGTTCCTTCAGCATTCGGGGGTCACTGTTGTGGTCAGGTGTTGTCATGCAGCACATAGCTCTTCCTCCAACTCTGTTTAGTCTGCCTCACTTGGCATATACTCCAGATGACCACACACACACTACACAGGTCACACACACACACACACACACACAGACACAGACACAGACAGAGCTTGCCCTCAGTCATTCAGCCTTCACGTGGCCTCCCTCCTCATATGGAAACCTTTATGTTCGCTCTGTGATGTAACTGTTCCGGCTGTAAGTTCACACTGATTTTTCACCAGTAAAAGGAAAAAGCAGGAGACGACAATGTTGTTGTATTGTATCAGATGCAGCGGAACTAGTACTACTACTACTACTACTAGTACTACTACTGTGGGGCACATTTTACTTGTTTTAGCAAAGGGATGAAAAAAACAAAACAAACTTTCAGCTCACCTGCCAGTGGCTGGTAAGCTTGTTAATTCATCATGAAGTGCAACAAAAGTCAAATTACCAAGTATTGTGACGCAGGCAAAGACCAAAGACTGTATATAACCAAGGCACTCAAATGTAAATTGTGAAGAGAGTTCCATCCTCATATTTTCTTTCTTATAAATTGCATTCACTTGTGCCATTTTGCCTCCCCAAGATGACTTAATGGTTAATAGATAACTTCTGCTTACTGAGGGGTGTTGAAGTACGCGGGGCGGCTTGTTTTCCAAAGGGAACCTAACTTAAAAAAACGCATGGTATAGTGGAACACTGAGACTTTTATAATGTCCTCTCTAATCTTGATTTATCTGTTTCGGCTTCATAGCAATTCTTGACGTGGAAAGACTGCAGGGGTTGTTCTCGATACAATATAACGTAGTAGTGAAAGTACATCACCCTGTGGAAATGTGGCCTTTTACATAGCTTCTGCACAAGCATGTGTCTCGGAGTATCGAAACAAAGAATTTCCATTTCTCTCTGACAACAGTAAAAGTTGTTCGCCCTGATGTCGGATGATTATAGATGGGGGTAATCTTGATTGCGGAGTCTAACACTTTTATGCCTCAATTATTTCGCTGCTCTCGCCTGCTCAGCTGCATTTCATTACGTGACGTGCTGGCTAGACAATGCTGATCTTCAGGGAATTCAGCTAATCGATACAAAGGGTGTTTGTTTATGACTCTGTTATGGTGTTTGCAATTCCTAAAAGTCTATCTCTAATTGGTGATTAGCTGAACGAGCTCAAACTGCTAATGTTGAGCAGATGGCTTTGTCCGGATAATGCGTTATTGTTAAGTTGATGATTCATTAACGTAGAGGAGTAAAAGCTCAGCTTGCGGTTTGACAATGCTGTTCCTGATTATCTGCAGGCTCCGAGCGGCGGCCAGTAGAGCGTTTGTCTAGCACATGGCTCACCTGGCCAACAATGTGCGAGGCACAACAGGTTTGGTTGCTATGCTGATACCACACAAAAGGCTCTCTTTGCTTTTCACCACTGGCTAAGCAGGTAGAAGTGACACAGGCATCAGTAAGCGACATATTGGAACGTAAGCTACCTTTCACTGCACTGCCTTTTCCCGCTAGGCAGACTTCTGTTTGATTTTTTTTTTTTCCCCCTCACTTTTAACTGATGAGGCATTCACAAGTTGTTAAGAGAGGTGATTGTTCCAGCATCTGCCAAATGTTTTGCCATGTCATTGGAAAATGTAGTCTAGCCCCCTTTTAAAATGGGGCTGTCTGACTGTAATCCTAGAAAAAACACTACCTGCACCTTCAACCTCTGGTGCCGGCTTTGCTTTCAGAAAAAAAAAAAAAAAAGAGAGAAATGTTGAACAGTCTCTTGTTTTGATGATTCATGAAAGTTTTGCTTTCCCCAGAATTTTTGTGGTGGGGTAATTTTGGCAGTCCCTGAAAGTTTTCTGTGTCTAGACAACAAGCAAGAATTTTATTATTATTACAACCCTTGAATGCCAGGATTTATAAAGAACCACCCTTTCCATCTCTCCTTACCCCATCCGTCTTCCAACTGCCCTGTGGAATGAAGCTCTCGGTATGTTCTCACCCCTGCAAGTGTTTTTTTGTCTCGGATTTTGGCGCGGCCGCCGCTGATTTACGGGGACGTAATTCAATATTACGGGCGAAAAGGGAACACAGTGCCACGCCGTTTGTGGTCATCTCAGTTTCCCCTCCTCGCTCTGTTTTCTTGCTGTGCGGGAACCCCCGGGTCGCCGGCGTGTCAGATTATACCCCATCGTTTCATTGATACATTTGCTTTCAGTTGACTTGTGGATTTTCCTATTAAGCCTAGCATGTCTAGCACCACCGCAGCGGAGCAGACATAGAGGAACATTGCTCTGGTGAGGAGTCAGCTGTGGATCCTCTATAACTCAAGATGGATGCCCCGTGATATCTGATCCGGCCATGATGATTTGTTTTGAAACATTACGATTAAAATGACAAATTGAAGCTGGCTTATTATTTCGAGGGTAGCTGAAGGAACACTCCTTTTGGGTCCCAATAAAACACTGTGTTTTAGCAGGGCTTTGGCGCACGAGGAGACGGTGACTCAGTATTGAAATGTCACAAGGCGCTGCCAGTCTCATAGCCGGGCTTCACCGTGCCATCACCGAGTCATGGCAGATTCTCCGATGACTGGCGTTTTACCACATAATAGACAAGGGGACTTTCACCCTTGTATATTGCACCAACACTTTTTGCCATGCCAGTTGACAATCTGTTACCAAATCCTTAGGTATCGTGGCGTATTTGGCAATCGAGTGCAGAGGAGACTCTTATTTGTTTCTTTATTTATTATCACTCTGAAATCGGTCCTGCGTCACAAACCTGAACTTGAACACAAAGGATAGGAAAACTCCTGAAGGGTTGGAGGTTTATGGTTGATAATGTTTAGTGGTTTATATGCTGTATGTTACGCAGCTGGTGATAATAGACATTTCCTCATCGCCTCATCTCAGCAGCTCTGATATCCTTTTGTTCAGAGACTCAGGCTGTTTTGAGCTAATCCTAAAGTTCTCGCTTTATCTGCTATTCAAATTACTTTTGAACTTGGTGGCATCTGTGCACTTCTGAGCAGGAAAATGGAAAGACTGAACACCTCAGTATTGCGTAACAGCCTCCTTACCAGAGAGGAGGTGGGCTTCAATATGCAGAACGCATTAAAGTTTCCTAAAGTGCTTCAGGAGGATTTTCCTGCTTTATACGCAAGAGGAATCTCACCTTTTCTCTGACTTGTTCTTTCTTAGGGCTAGAGCTTAGATTTCTGACAATCTCACAGACGTATGAAGGCAGGAAAAACTGTTGAAAGTAGTCTTAAATATTGAATTTGGTAGCAGTGAACAATCTCAAGACGGGTAATTGGTCTACAGACATGATGTTGCTCTTGCACTCTGGTGCATGTGGATTTGGACTCTTCCTTTCACTTCCACTCCCACCGCAGCCGCTCATCATGTGTCTGTCTCCTACAGACACCGGGCCCTCTCTTTCTGTTTCTCCTTTCACTCTCTCTTTCATGAACAGACAACCCCCCCCCCCCCCCCCCCCAGATGTGTCTCTCCCTCACCCCCGGATCTAACCCAGACAGCTGACAGACGACTCTGCCGGTGCGGCTCCAGTTGAGGTTTTTGTTTTTTTTCACCCCTTTATCTGTTCTCTACTTGTGACGCACACACAGACATCTACACACACACAAGCGCGCGCACACACACTTCCTGTCCCCGTCCCATGCTACCGCCATCAGTACTGTTTACCCAACATAGCCTAAAGCAGTGGTTCTCAAAGTGGGGTCTGAGGACCTCCAGCGGGGCCCCGAAGCAAAATGAGGCACAATTTGATTTCGCTATAATTGAATTCACTAGAAATTACCCCAATTTGAGAATGTAATCTATATCTATACTTTCACCACTATTTTCCTCACGTACATTGCAGACATTTCTACAATTCAATGCAACAACAACAAACATCTTCCTATATGTGTGTCCCTGGGACTAAACCTTATCAAATGGGGGTCTGTGGCCCCAATGTCTGTCTACTGAAAACATTTCAGAAATCCTAAAGAACAAGAGCACACCATGTAGCCAAGAAACACAAGTGATGCTAGTGAAGGAATGTTGTTTGCAGCCTTACGCCTGGTTATACCGTACTTGCAGGGTTCGGACAGCCGCGTCGTCACAGTGTCTTACTAGCTTGCCGTGTTGCATCCTCAATAAAGGGATGACAAAATGAGTTAGCCGTCTGTTTTGTGCCGCATCATTGTCGCCGGGGAATGTTAACTCGTTTTTTGCCGGCAGATGAAGAAAAGCCTCTTCACTCCCCAGTGGTAGGTGTCTGTATTGAAAAACCCAGCGGAAGCAGGAAGGCAGGTCAGCCTGTATGGATCACACTTCCCTCCCCCTCACTGCTACTGTTTCTGCGGTTAGACTGCCCACCACAGTGTGTGTCTGGTGGACCACTCAGCATGTCTACTGTACACACACTGCTGTTCAAATCTCTCTCTCTCTCTCTCTCTCTCTCTCTCTCTCTCTCTCTCTCTCTCTCTCTCTCTCTCTCTCTCTCTCTCTCTCTCTCTCTCTCTCTCTCTCTGAGTCTGAGTTTTCAGTTTTAGCGTGGGAGAGAGACAGGAGCGATGGTTTTCATCACGGAGATGGATCAAGTAGCTCGGACGGCGCCAGCAGGCAGGCCACACCATCCCACTCCACAGTTTAACATATTCACAATAACAGCGGGATCTCCCACCTGTTTTCTAAGAGTCACAAAGGAGTCAAGAAAACATCATTACACTGATGGCTACAACATCGCTTACTGTAGCACGTAGACTATTTTTTTCCACCTTTTTGTCATACAGTGCTTACCCATCCTGCTCTGGGATACTTTGGGTGGTTATTTTTGTCCATAGCGCCAGTGGACAGGTTTGTGCTTTCATTCGGTCCATTTTGGTAGTTGCAGAACAGCAGGAAATCAGTACGCTAGCATGTGATGTTGTAAAAGCAGTATTAAGAGCAAATACTGAATTTGCTGAAAGATCCCCAGAAACAAGGGACTTAGCGCTCTCCTACATGGGCTACCTGTAAACAGAAATTGAGCGATTGTACTTGTTGGGTACCTCCTATGAGTAGGTTTTAAAGAAGGCACAGTCACCTGCCGTACATTTTAAACCAGCGTCACTGTGAAGGTTTGCCAAGCTCAGCTGACTATCTCCGTGTACACAGAGATGGGCAAAGCTGCCGCAGCCTGAAGTGACCTCCCTCCCTGCCACACACACACACACACACACAGACGACAGGAAAGATCGCAAACACTATTGCGTCTGTCTCTCTGTCATTCTTTCTCTTTCCCTGTCTCATTATTCTTCCTCGCTTATCTACCCACTCACTGTTTAGCTCGCTCCCCTGTCGTTCTTCCTCTGCGAGTGTGACGTGAACAGAGTAGCAACACGAGTAGAAGCGTACAAATGGTATTCCGGTAAGACCCCGACCACAGTCCAGTGATCTGGCACCTCCCCAGAGGCTGGACCATATTGTCGGCCTTCTGCCGGCTGGTGGCACAGAGCTGTACCCAGTCGTATGCCCATATGTACACGAGAGGAGAGTGTCCATATGGTACATCGCCCGTTTCTGAGTCATCACATTATTACAGTCATGAGCTTTAATTAAAGACTAAATTGGATATTTTCTGATCCTGTTTTTGAAGACACTGAAGTCGTAGAGATAAATTCAGGTCAGTGAGGCACCTATACCTGGACACTACCAAACTTGATCACGGGTTACAGCACAGAGAAATATCTTTCCAAAATCACATCTGGTCCTCATTGAGCGGTATCTAATTAATAAAAGGAAGTAATAGTTTGTATATTTGTTTACAGTTTCACTTTTTCACCTAATTTCTTTCCACTGTGGTCCCGGATTCAAGACGTCTTGCGGAGGTTTGAAGCGTTCCGTTCCTCTTCTAATCTCAGTTGAAACTAGGCTATGAAATTATACGTCTGTGAGTGTGTCTTCATCTTCCACGTCATATTAAAATTTTGGGCTATTCCTCTTTCCCCACCCCCTCCTCTTTTCCTCCTCATCATCCCTCTGTTTTGCTCTCCTTCTTTTGTTTTATGTGTCCCTAGCCCCTCCTCTGCCTCCTCAGTCCTCATTTCTCATTGCTGTCTTTTCCTCCTTCTCCTCCTGCCCCCCCTCCCTCTCTCTTTTCCTCATTTCCTTGTTTCTCAAGGCAGATAGTCCATGCAGAGACGGTTAACAAATGAATCATGGCAACTATATGGGAATGAACACACACACAGATGCATAAAGGCAGACACACACACACACACACACACACACACACACACACACACACACACACACACCATGCTGGGGGACTAATGCAGTAGTTTGTATTTGTGGTTTGAAGCACCCTAAAAGATGAGCTGTGTAAGCTGCAGTGTAATGCCGCTACCAGAGCATCTCCCTTTCTGACTACAACATCACCCCCCCCTCACTGTTGCTGCCTTTGGGATTATGTAAACAGTCACATTACTTGCATCTACATCGCTGCTGTGCTCAGGCCTACTGTTTGATAAAAATGGAAATGGAAAAGTAAAAATGTACAACTCCCTAAAATGGCTTGTTAGCACTTTAAGCATTTTTTTTTATTTTTTTTTAATTGAAACCAAAGTGTACAGCTAACTTGCAAGCTAATGCCATTGGCTTCGATGAGAAATGCCAACAACACTAACTAGGGTGTTCTGCAAAAAACAACTAAACTTTCTCTCGCAAAAAGTTACTGAAGGAAAAATAAGCCGACCAAAATTCAAAACGTTGCACCATTTGCACTCACTTGAATTACACTGCATGTTTAGGACGTAAGGACGCGATTTGGCTTACAGATAGGAGCTGGCTGTGCCTTGTTGTTGTTTCTCCACTGTCTGCGCTGTTCTTACGCTTTGCTACGTCTTGCAAATACAAATCTCCTCTCCTTTCACGCTCCAAGTACTCTACAGTTACTTCTTGCACGTTCACAATGTTGCTTACAATTATGGCATTGAGTGGTGTTGACCTGTTCTGCTGTTGTCACTCTGGACAAGGGTGTCAGCTAAATAAAAGTATATGCACAACCTTAATGCAGACATTTTGGGCTACTTGCTACTTTTTTTCCCTCTCTTTTTTTCTAACCCCTGGTAGTTTGACCCTGCGTGATTCATATCCGGTGGCCTCATGCTGCTCTTTAACAATACGGCGTACTGATAAGAAATGCTTCGGCCATTGGTCACAGCTTCACTGCGTTCCTGGGAAGGTTGCGGCATGAATCATGAATCTCTCCGTTGGCACAGAGAACCCGGACCAACTTTTTTGTTTTATCAGATGAAGCAGATGCAAATAAAACGAGCGCAGCTATGTGTGTCTGCTGATGCCGACACAATGAGTCATGAGGGAATGGCATTACACCTGACTCGATCTGAATCAGCCTTTTAACGATAGGAGTATTCTGTTTGCTTTCACTCCCTCCGGCTTATTTCCTCCTCTCCACTTCTTGTTCACTTCATCTTTTTCCCTCTGCTCCACGTCACCTTTCCTCCTCATCCTCCTACACTCTGACCTCTCCCATCTGTTCCACTTATATGCTAGCTTGCCTCCACTTAGGAGCTTTCATTTAGCTTATTCCCTGTCCTCTTTTCTCATATCAGGCTCTCCTCCTGTCCACCCCCCCCCCTTTCCAGTCAGTCAGTCGGCTGATGGCAAGGGGGCTGGGCATCATTGTACATTTTTATCAATACTGCTCTTGGGCAAATGCATTATACTGGAGTGCATACTTCCATGAGGAATAATTTCATTTGTTCTTGCCGTCTGCTTTTGTAAACCGAATCAGGCCTTGCTAAGTTGATGTTCTCAATCAAAATGCCTACAAACTCTTATAGTATTGGAGATCCCATTTCAAATCCGTCATTTTGAAGCTTTTCAGTACCTTGCGATACCTTCATTACCTTTTGATAGCTTACTTGTCACTCCGTTTTTAATATCCTGCCGGTGACTAACTGCAAACTGCGTTCCAGTCCACATAGTATCCCCTTCCTCATCTCTTCCTATCTCTCTCCACCCCCCCCAGCCCCTCCACCCTTTTCCATTATCAGACTCAAAATTCCTCTGTTCGAAGTAGCATCTCCCCTTTCCTTCCCTCCCTCTCTTCCACCCCCCCCCTCCTCCTCCAACCTCCTTACCTCCACTAGTTTTTTTTTTACTCTTCTACTGACTGCATGCCACAGATTTGTGACTCCACATGGACCTCTCTCCTCCCCTCCTCCTATCCCTCCCTTCCCTCCTCCCTCCATTCCATCGTAGATTCCTGCCTCCAGATGAGCCACCTTCTCTTCACCTTCTCGCCCCCCCCCATCCCTCCTTCCCTCCCTCCCCCTGCGTGGCGACTGCGTTCCACTCCAGATTCCTGACTCCATATTGTTGCCGCCTCCTTGGGGAGCAAGGGAGGTGGAGGAGGGGAGTGTCAGCTGGAGACTGCTGGCCTTTCAAATGAATGACATAATTGGTATCCCTGAGCATTCACTGGGCGGGAGACAGGCTGGGGGAGGAAGTTTGGGAAATGGAGTAATGGATTTTCAGAGGAAGTGCAATGTAGATTAGAACCCAGTTTGGCGACACGGTCCAATTTGCATCATGTAGTTGGTGCTGTTACATAAAAGTGGTCACGTACACACACTGAAACTTTGTGTGTGTGTGTGTGTGTGTGTGTGTGAGCCCGCCAGCGAGGCGTGAGGGGGGCCAGAGGAAGCTTTTTGTTTGGCAGTGGAACAATGCTGTGAATGAGACAGCGTGGGGCTGCGGCAAGAGTCACGGGCAAAGGCAGAATGACTGTCACTAATGGTTTATAGGATGTTTGGTGGGTGGGTTTGTGTTGGGGGGTGATTTCTTTTTTTTTTTTTTTAAGTAGGACTTCAGGTTTATGAACTTGCAAATCCAATTCATTTGTAATGATAAAAACAAGGTTGATGTCTTTCTTGCTTCCCCCACTGTTATTTCACGCTGTTTACCTTCTTGTTTACCACTGTTGCTGCCTTTGGGATTGTGTAAGTATCAGGAGGAGAAAGTGTATATTCACATTATTTGCATCTACATCAATGCTGTGCTCAGGCCTGTTAGCTAGAAATGGGAAAGTAAAACTGTGCAACTCCCTAAAATGGCTTGTTAGCGCTTTGAGAGACAGAGAGAGAGAGACAGACACAGAGAGAGAGAGAGACAGAGACAGACAGAGACAGACACAGAGAGAGAGACAGAGACAGACACAGAGAGAGAGACAGACACAGAGAGACAGACAGACACAGAGAGACAGACAGAGACAGAGAGAGAGAGAGAGACAGAGAGAGAGAGAGAGAGAGACAGAGAGAGAGAGAGAGAGAGAGAGAGAGAGAGAGAGAGAGAGACAGAGAGAGAGACAGAGAGAGACAGAGAGAGAGACAGAGAGACAGACAGAGACAGACACAGAGAGACAGAGCGAGAGAGACACAGAGACAGACACAGACAGACAGACAGAAGGCTGAGCATAAGAGCCAGGGTCGTGGCACCAAGCCCACACTGACTGGCACCAAGCAGGTTGAAAAAGTAAGAAAAAGTGGATTCTGTTTCTGGCTTCGGGCCACATGCACATTTCAACACTTTGACCTAGTTGTGGGAGCAGCGGGGGATTGATTCCTTCATAGGAATAACTGATTTTTTCTATAACTTTATTTTTTCTTGTATTATTAATTTCACTTTGTTTTTTTTCTTTTTTTTCTTTTTTAACAATTTTAGGTAAGCTAAGCTACCTGAGGCCTAAAGCGTTGCTATAATAATTGCATCATTTCACACAGACATGTAATTTATAGGTCATTAAAGCCTCTAAAGGAGGTGTTAGCCCATGGCAAAGATTCAAGCTCAACTCGTTGGTAGACAATCAACCCCCATTGTCATCCTGCACCTTTCAATTTTGACAGGGTACAGGCTTGGTTGCACATTTCAGGGAGGCTTAAAATGAACTAGTTATGATCAAACTTGACACCACTCAATGAACTCTTAACGATGTCTCAAAGGCCGATGTCTTAACACTTAATGTCTTCCTTACTCTGGTTGGGTTGCATTTAATTGAGCGCCGCCAGGTTATGTTCCAGTTCCTGTTTTAGAAGTAGTAACGTTTACGTCATTGAACTCTTCTGTTTGTCGCCTGTCTCGTATTTTGTTGCAGAGAAGTCACAGCTCACCATTCACCTGTCAGAAATGCCTTTAGAGAACAAAGACGGATGTTCTCTTTTGCAGTATATGAGAAGGGAAGTTCTTTGTTCACCCTGAAAGCCTTTGCCCTAAAGGGGTTTTGGCTGTGGGACTCACTGGGCCTTTTCAGGCTTCCTAGGCAGCCAAATTCACACTCCAATGTTGAACATTTCCTTTTAAACAACCCTTCACCACAGTGTTGACCATGCTAATATTTGGTACCACTTGACATTTATGTGGGTAATGTTGTGTAGATTAAATACCAGCACAGCAAAACACAAACACATTGGCTCATTAAAGAGTCATGTCTCGAGTTAGACTAATGATGTTTTGCCTTGACACTCACACAGGTTGATAACCTGTGCAAGTTTGACAGCAGCATAGCATTATTATTACAATCCTAATAATATTATTTGTATATTACATTTTATATATAATTTCCCTTGATTAATGTAATTCACAATTCTGCCTTTTGGTGATTTTGCGTTGTAGCAGAGTTACATCTGTAGAACAGTGTTATTTCTGCATCTTGGGCAAGTTAAAACAGCATGATAGTGCAAAGACAGTCATGCCCGATGGCATGGACACCGTTTACATGTTAGCCATATCCAGGTATGTTGTATTGCTAGTGGAAATGTGCAATTTGGCCAGTTCCCTTTTACATTTAAAGTGGCAATAAGAACCACAAAATACTGCAGTACTT
Source organism: Hoplostethus atlanticus (assembly GCA_034670405.1). NCBI lineage: Eukaryota > Metazoa > Chordata > Actinopteri > Trachichthyiformes > Trachichthyidae > Hoplostethus > Hoplostethus atlanticus. The sequence goes on along the minus strand of JAXDDX010000340.1, from coordinate 56,293 downwards.
CTGGGAATACTACAAAAATAAGAAACGCTAATCACATTGGATCATTTTACTTAGACAAAATTGAAAAAGACAGCAGCCCGTAGGGCGTGCTGGCGAGTAGCCAACACACCTAAACCACATAAGAGTTCTATCGTTGCGAGCAGAGAGAATGATGAAATAAGTTGATACCTCATTTTCAAAATCTGCACCCTTACAACAGAGGCCTGCCTCACACCTGGCACCTGCGTCTCATATCCAGACTGTATGTATTTATGACTTAGCTTGGTTTCCATCCAAGTAGGTACACTTTGATCAAATATACTCTATGTCGCTAAGAAAGTATGCTTGCTGGAGGCGGAAAAGTCAATAAAGAAATAGAGGAAAGGATGTGATACATAGATGAAAAACATCTGGTTAATAGATATTGCCTGTAGGTGTAGTTCAGTGTCATTGCACAACAAAGTGGCTTTGGATATTCTGAAAGACTGTGTAAAATATGTGTCAGACCGGGGAGGGGAGTGACGGAGACGTGGGCCGGATGCAGGGAGAACCAGCCCACTAGCTTGAATCTCTCCTGCATCCAGCCCACGTCTCAACGCCTTCATTGTGTCTTGGGTGCAGTTACAGCTGGGTTATTATATGGATAAACTCAATCAGAATACAATCCAAGCACCCAAGATGCACATTAATGCCAGGTGTAAAGAGGGCCATTGAGAACTAGGGTGTCATAACAAACTGAATTTGCATGATACTGTTATGACAAACATCTTTTCCTGGAATTGCATTACATTGTATAGATAAATCTTCACATGTACTTTAAAGTGGAATCGACCAAATCATATTTCTTAGATTTCTTGCTCCCTCTAGCAAGACAGTTGAGCTTTACAATAACTAGAATTTAACATTAAACCCTCTATTGCTGTTGCATTACAGGGTGCTGGTAGGCCCACATTTTCACTGCCTGGGCTCTTTGCAATGTTCTGAATCCCGCTGAATCCCACCCATACTTTCCTTCCCCCAAAGCACATTTGTCAAACACGCTCCTCTTGCCCCTCCAGTTTTGTATTATCGATTATGGGGGCACTTGTCTCCGTTTCAGCCTCGGCCGGAGAACAGAGGCTATTTCATACCATCTGACAGCTCCTGTTCAATACTGGAGGGGAAAGAAATCAGCAGGGCAAGGGTGCTACTGGATCAGTCGTACCTGGTGTTCTTCCAGAGCACTGCTATTTAGTTGCCCTCTTGCAAGGAAAAAAAACTAAAACGGGATCATCTGGCTGTGTTGGACGTTGAGGTACAGTTAGTCTGCATATGATTTACGGCGTAGTTATCCAAATGACAGCCATTTTTAACGACTACTCTAGAACTGATAATGGGAATAGGATAATAAGGGCAAAGAAATGAGTCTGTCCTCAAAACATCGTGAAGGTTGTAGTCCTTCTGTCATATAAAGTATCCCCATAAGAACAGTTTCACTCCTGGCACCTGCACCAGAACCAAAGCTGGAACCACGACTGCAGCCTATCCAAGCATTGTTCTTGCAGCCACATGAAGCAGCCAAGCCCAGTCACTGGAGGCCGATCGCTCTCTTGGCTCAACGCGGGCTGACCTCTCCCGTCTTTGCAGTCCTTACGAAGAATTAATTGCGATCTGAACAAATGGACCTCAAAATGGCTGTACTTGACTGTGGCGTTGACAGTGTACAATTATGCAACCACCTACTGGAGGTACGAGCCACAAACCCTTGGTCTCGGGCAGGGCAACATTAAAGCCCCGTGGCTTGATGATGTTACCAGAGAGTAACGGGCCGGAGGCATGCTGGTGGTGCAGTGGACTGTAGTGCGAAATGATAGACATGCACTGTCGTAGGCTTGGATACAGCCCATGTCCTTGGTTTCATGTCATCCCCTCTCGCTCTCTCTGTCTTTCCCACATCGCTGTCGTCATGGCACTGCAGTCTTCAAGTCTTCAAGAGGCAGATTTAGTTCAGTCAGTCAGAGATGATGCCTTCACTCCATTATACCTGCACAGTATCAAACATCACGTTGTACACCGTTCAAGAAAAATATATCCAATAAATCATGTCGTCGTTATTTTGTCATTTTCTAATTAATGCAGGGAAGTAAATGTATTATCATGAAAATCTAACTTAAACTATGAATCTTCACACCTTAGCTGCAACTTTTCTCCCAACAATCCTCATCTTGTATTGAGAAAGGATTGTGCCACCATGAATGAATGAAAGGTTTACACTGCTATGAATCACGCACCATCATAAATGTGCCATGTGACTGTGCAGAATCTGTATTTGTTTAAAAAGTGTAAGAGGCTTTTTTGATGAAGTATTCCGTTAGCCCAGATTTGTGTGTGTGATCCATCATTCTGTCGTGCAGTGTCTGCCAAAGTGAGCGTCCTCTTGGGCTTAGGGATTTCAACATATGACCCCCCCCCCCCCCCCACCACCACCACCTCTTTCTCAACCAATGGAGTGATGCGTTAAGCAACTGTTCGGCAACGGCTCGGACGACTCGGAGACTCCCTTGAGAAAACATTTGGGAATCCCCTGAAGGCCCCCTGGCCCTGTCTGTTTATGACCCTTCACCTTTTGACCAGAACTAATGTCAACCTTCAGCCTGACCTTTTGTATTCAGACAGACGGTGACGTTACAGCCAGCCTCTCTGGCTGTCTCCCCCTCAGAGACGAGGTTAATGTCCTGTAATGAATAGTGAGGAATTTCTTTTTTTCCTTCTAATGATCATATACAGCGAGCTCCATCATGTTTAGGGACAACGACGCAGCTTTTCTTAACTTAGGGTTGAGTCCAAAAAAATACAAAAAAAGTACAGATTGTCAGCTTTTATTAGAGGGTATTTGTATAAATATTGATTTCTCTATTAAGAATTGACAACTGTTTTTATATATTGTCACTATTTATTGGGACAAAGCACTAATGTTTAGTGTCTGGTGGCATATCCTTTACATGCATCCATCCATACAAAAATAACTGCCTGACGTCTGTGTCCCATCTAAAATTGTTGTTTGGTTTGAAGGCTTGATGCCTCAAGTCTCATCCTCAGTGAATGAAATGCATGTTCAGTGGGCTTTAAATCTGGAGATTGACTTGGCCAGACAAGAACCTGCCACTCTTTTGCCCTGACAGTCTCCCTAGTTGCTATGGCAGGGTGTTTTGGATCATTGTCTTGCTCTAAGATGAAGCGCCGTGAGATGAGTTTGGAGGCATTTGCTTGTACTTGATTAGACAAGATGCTTTCGCACACTTCAGAATTCATCGACACAAACGGCTCTTTTATGCTGCACTAGTGATGCAACAAAACACACCTGACTAATCGAATTGTCCCAATAAATATTGTCCTCTGAAATAGGGGGGGGGGGCTATGTATAACCTTAACCTCATATAATGTGTTTGACTTTAAATCCAAACGTTCTAGAGTGATGTCCTATTAGTCCTAATAATAGTCTTTGAGAACCTTTGGTCTAGCCACATTTCTATGACTCATTGTATTGCTTTGTGTATTTATTTGTTTGTTTTTGTATCTGTAGCTACCTGTCCCACTGGGAACAAACTAACTTGATTTACTGATTTGAGACATCAGAGCCTCCACATGTACGTTTTCAGCCGTAATGAATGCCGGTTGCCCTGGGGATGGGACGCTATGGTTGACCTCTGGAGCATCATGACACACCGTCTGGGTTACTGACGGGCCACTGAGTGTCTCCAAGTCCCTCAGCTACCAGACAGTGCTAACGGCGTTCGCCCCTAATGCTAGTTGCTGAGATAGATGGGCTTGGTTTGGTCACGTGTGTCTGTTTGATTTATAGCTAGCTTCAGAGTGTGGACTGGGGTGGCTCACCTACAAATGGTCCCTGAGCAGCAGCTGTTTCAAATCCCCTTACCAGACAATGGAGTGGAGTTGACCCAAGTTGTCACGGCTTGGTTTGGGATAAGGGAAGAGCTGGGTGGTCGAGTTACGAACGGTCCAATGTTGAGAGAAGAGTTTAAGTTAACCTGAGCTCTTTTTAGCTTTTTCTCTACTACAAGCAAGGTTTATTCTTCCAGATGAATATGGAGAGACTGGGACTGTGACTCGGGGTCCAATCAGATTTTGACCAGATATTGAGGAGGACATGGGTATTCTTTGACTGATGAATGAAATAAATAGAAATCATATCTGGATTTACGGTGTCTAGCAAGGGACAAGCATGTTTGGAGCTGTTAAGGCCTGGAGTCTGGAGCGTTTGTGAACAATGCCACACTGAAAATGCCAAAGTCTTGGTCCTCTTCCAAATTTTTTCTTTCTTTTAGGGAGTGACAATGTAATTCAAACCAACTAGAGACAACTACATCCCCCGGCATCACCAAAATCTCTAACCTCACGGGATGACAGGTTACCAAAACTCTGTGGAGTTTTTATTTATAAGCCCTGGTTTGCTTGTAATCGGATAGTGTGACCCTAAATGAACCAAATACAGAAGGTGCGATCACACCCTTAGTTTATGCCCAGCAGAGTTTTCATATTAGTTTGTGAATGGCTCTTATCTTGCCTCCTTCAATTTGAAACCAGAACGTGGTTTATTCAGTATACGCCAAGAGCTAACTGTCCCACATTTTACATTACAATGCACCTTCTGAGTCCAAAAGGTCAGAAGTGGATTACCGTCCTTTTATCTAACAGTGGTCATCAGAGGTCATGCCTTTGGAGAATCCCCCCCAAGAGGCTTAGGAGAATCCCCGGTGACGTAACATTAATGGATGGTTGTCAGCTGCTACTGCTTACTTGTTGTTCTTAAGATGCTGGCCTGCTGCCAGCTTTGCAGTCCCTCCGCTTATTGTTAAAGTGAGGATTTGTGGTGGGTAAGATGATCTGTGGACAGCACTGTGGGCAGCTTCACTCCAGGGCTTACTGGTAGTTTCACTGACTCGTAGTTGGCCGAGGATATTAATGAGTTTGGTCCGCTGCCAAGCACGGGTCATCGTGGCCTGCCTGGTGCTTTAAACCCCATATTACACATGGATAAGATTTGATTCCTCATTGATGCTTGGGCCAGCATTGTTTAAGTCTACATAAATACAGATTACATTGTCAGCCCATTTAGGCTTATTGATCCAAGGTCCTGCTGGCCTACCGTAAAGGGTTATTGACTGCCTAACAAATCTACATTAGCTCATTCCCAATGTGTTTTTCAGACTTAGGCCACCTTCATTTTCAAATAATTTCTCCAAAACCAATACTATTTTTAGGCTATGATGCAGGCTATTTAAAATACTCAGTTTTCTTTTGTAATATAACATGGCTTATACTTTTTGATAACAATTTCCTAAGAATCATTTTGGGGTTTGAGAAAATAAGTTTTCTGCAGTTTCTTTGACACTGAGAAGCAGTATTTTCCTTATATCTTCAACCACCTTGGTTTTGCTTCCACGTCTGTCCCATTATGTTGCAGGTGGCAGTTGTGAATTATTTTATTTTATAGTTCTCAATTTTATTTTTATATTCTGTAATTTTTATATTCAGCAGTGTTCTTGCTGTAGTGGCTCACTGCTACTGAATGGATATAGGTTGAACGCCTCCAGCCAGCTCTCCTGAGTGAAAGCCTCGTCCACATTAAAGGGATGAGGAGTTCACCAGTCCATCTATATTGCAGATGTTTTGCATAGACTCACCGGGAGTTGACCAGTCTTAAACTAGAACAGTGTTTCCCTACTTCCTCCTCTTTCTTCTTTCTGCACCCTCCAACTCTCTCTGACACACACACGTCCAAATGGCCTCAGTGTTTTCCCTGGTTTGGTGACTGTTATCCCTCTTTATATGGTTGCTCCCACATAAATGCACATGGTTCCCTTAATACTTTGTGCCACAGCAGTAATTTAGAAAAACACTGCTTCCATAGGAGTTCATTTAAAGTCTGTCCTTACTGGTTGCGTATCTCTTTTTTTGTTTTATTTATTTAGTTTCCCTCATTATCATTCCCTCTTTGTGCCTTCCATCCATCCATCCACTCATTCATCAGCAGCAGCAGCAGCAGCCAGCTGTACCCAGCAACAGAGGCAGTGAGAGGTCATTGACAATGATGAAAGAGGCTTTTACCACCGTGGTGGTTGTGGCTGAGACAGTGGAGCAGTGTGCAGGTTAATCCTTTAATCTTCATCAGCGCAGTTTGGTAACCGGAGAGCCAGGTCTCCCTCAGCGCTCCATACACATAGTTTAACCTACCAGTTTGCCTCTTTTCAGCAGTGGTGGGCACCCACAGCAGGACAACTGCCACTACAGCTCCAAAAATATGAAATGTAATAATACTAAAAATATTGTATTGTAGATAAATCTCCATGTTTCCCCCAAAACAAATATTTGGCTTTTTGTTTTTGTCAACATAGAGTATGCAAATGCAGTTTTTGAGCTACAAGCTGCCCACACAAAATGACTTAAGTTATGATGGGGCAAACCCTGCTATTTACACACGTTTATACTTTGTAATAAGAGAATAGTTTCTGAACTGGAGACATGGGAATGCCTCTTAGGGATACACTTTCAGTACTGTTATTTTCTTGCCCTCCTTCATTTACTTTTGCCTGAGAGGTAGGGAGGAAAAGCCAAACAGCAGGAGGAATTTAAGACAATTGGAAAGCTTTTTTTTTCTGGCTAGCTAGTCATTAACTAAGAAAGATCTCGAACCTGTTTCACAGCGTGCTCTCATGCTCTTGTTTAATCACAAGGATTTAGCCTGAATCAGCTAATTGTATTCCGAATCAAATGCGGAGTTTCAGACAAGGGGACAGAACTGTCTCTAACACCAGTCAAATTTACCGCTAATCCCTTGAAATACATATGCACCAAGTAGGCTTACACGTGGATCCTAGAGGCAAGGACTTAGGCCTATGATGATGACCCACTTTGAGACAAAATCAGCCACCAGAGTTGGAGTCTCTGTCTCCAAGCGTTCTGCCAAGACTTCAGACCCCTGTGACTGCATTTTTCTCCTGTTTTTCTCCCGTCCGCCGACAACATGGTGTCCATTTTGTCCCACAGGAGGCTTTCCTGGCTGCCTCCAACTTGGCCTTTGCCCAGACTGTCGGCTTTGGCAGTGTAATTTCCCCTGACGAGCTGATGGTTAGTTTTCATCCAGTCGGCCCAGTCGGTGTAATTTGGTTTGTGTTGTGATTGTCTGTTCCCATGTTGTGATTCTGTCTGATTAGTCTGGCTGTGTCATTTTGGTTGCTGTCACAGTCTCCACACTGAACGGGTGTAATGCTAGGTTGGTTTCCTATGCCTGTCTCTGTATTTTTCCGAAGTGGCGCTTGGTTCTCATCGGTGATGGTTTCAGATGCTCTGACACGATCTAGTGTGTAATCTGTGTGTATGGTGTCTCCAACTACAGAACTGTTTTGACATTAGAAGCATGTGTGTGCCTGAAAGCTGAAGCAGTGTGTCATTTCAAGTGGTGTAATGGTATGCTTAGCTCAATATACCCTTTGGTATATGCAATAGCGGTTTCAGGATGAATTGCCTTTATACAAAAAATTGAAATAAAGCTGCTCATAGGCTAGGCTAAGCTAGGCTAATTTGTCTCTTCCTTAATGTGAGCAGTTAAATGGGTATGGAGGATTGCGTTTCTCCCCAATGAATTGGTGATGTTTGTGATTTTGATTAGTTTGTTGTAGTTAGTCATATAATATTATGGCCACATGATGATACCTTTTTCTGCTCGAAGAAACATCAGACTGAATCCACGGAGAGTGAAAAAGTCACTCTCAAACTGGCCAGTTGTCAAAAAAGTCAAAAAGCCCTGAAACTCCAGTCCAACAACTGCATTTTTCTTATTGTGTCTTCATAGTGTGTAGGTGTTTTCTAAACGTCTAGCATGCTACCATAAGCAAATATGTCCGCCATGTACAGCTGACTGCGTACCTTCATCCCGCCACCTTTATTGAAAGGTTTTGAAAAGAGGACACTGCGACAACAGCAGCACACACTTCGATCACAGGCTTTACACTGGATTGTGTGAATGTTGTCAGACAACATACCTTCAGGCAGCCATGATCTGTCTGTGCTGTGGTTATGGGCAAAATCAGGTCATCTATAAGGCTACATAGAGCTGAGCTTTCTTTAAGGGTATTCTTCCTCCAATTCTGCTTCATCATTCAACAGTAGGGTGTGACAGGAAAGGTTTGAGTCAGGTTTGAACCTACATGTTGAGTGTAGATGTTATACACCTTTATAGCCCATAGAGCCACCGGGACACCACCGAGAATCCTTGTTTGTTTAACTTTTAACTTGCAGCTTTGAACCCATTGAGAAAGATGGTCTCTCGCCCTGTGAGCGAGGCCCGACGAAATGGTTGCAGGGGAGTGGCGTCACCTCTACCCTCAACCTGCATTAATAATGAACTGGGAGAGCTTGCAGAGAGAGTAAATGGTGTGTGTGTACGTGTGTGTGTGTGTGTGTGTGTGTGTGTGTGTGTTCCTCTAACCCAGCCTCTGTCTCTCTGCATAGTGTTGAGCATGATTGTCTCTCTTCAATATTGCTGGCAGTCCATGTTGCTCAGTGAATTCCATTAGCGTCTCTCCACTTCACTCGGTTCTTAAAACGTGCACAGCGTCATCTTTCTCTGCCACTGCCCTTCATCGTTGATGGCCCTATGACTCCCATTGGATTGTCTAGCTAGCTCTGCAAAGAAAGCATTGGCCCACTTCAGTCCAACTGGGCCCTCTAACCTAGCAGGCGGGGGACATTTAGACCGAAAGGGGGAAATAAAGAAGACAAGAAGAAGTATGGCTTAAGAGCACTTACCCAAACACAGACACACACTCTGAGTTTCTGTCTCTGTTGAAAGCCATTGTATGTTGGCTGTGATGTGAGCCTCAGGGACTCCCTTCGTACAGGAAAGAATGCTTGTCCGCTCAATATTTTACAAGGAGAGCCTCTTAAAACTGCTCTCCCCCTGGCCCGTAACGGGACAGCGAGGACGGACTAACGGATATATAGGATTATGGACAGCAGTAGTTACAGAGGGGAAACTGTGTCGGGTTTTACAGCCAAGACAGAAACTGATGAGTAGTGACGCTATTAAAAGTTAGCAGAGCAACCAACCAAAAATGTTACCAAAGAAGAAGAGTTAGCTATATCAAAAATGTCTTCAAACAATAATGACCAACATTTAGAGTAGCCTAGTGTAAAATCTGTTGAATCTGTTGGAGAGTTGGCAATATTGCCAGCAGGGTGATAGACATAACACCCAACACTCAGAGAGATCACACTATTGGAGCTCATTTGCAAGCTTAATGCAAAAAATCAATATTTTTTTTTTTTTCTTTTCCTATAGGAAAATGTTATGAGACCTTTTGGAAAACGTTACACTCCTGAATAAAAGCTGACTATGTACACTTGGTTTGGTCCTAGCTTCTGGTCCATGCAGTGCTTGGCATATGTTTGCTTTCTCTAATTTGTGCACACCTCTTTTTTTTTTTTTTTAACCTGCCATTAACCATCTCTCTCCTTGCCTCCTCTCTTCCAGTCTTGTGCGCGAAGAACCTGGCAAAGAAAGACTTCTTCCGTAAGTACAGCCTGTTTTTAACGTGTTACTATTCCTGTCAGTCCCGTCTGCGTTAGAATGGGCTTTGTCAGCAGTGGCTGGCTTTTGAAGCCTTGCTCTAGATGACGTCCCCGAGGAGCTGTCTTGTCTGTTACGCAGACCAGGAGGCCTGGCACGCAGAGGGACCCACTGCTAGCTAAGTGGTAGTCATGGGTAGAGCAATTAGGTCCACTGATGCAGAGGTGCTGCCTAGGCTTCATTAAGAGACTTTGATTCAACTGGACAGAAATGGCATTGCATTCAATCCAATCCAGGACCAATGGTAATGACAAAACGAAGTATAGACAAGTCACATTTTCTCATAAGTGCAGCATATTTGGGGGGGAAATAATGTAATATGAAGAAGTTGGTAGGTGGTTTAAGAAGTAAGCTGTTTGGCTTTGTAATAGAAAGTGGGCTAATGAGACTCTAGAGAAAATGGAAGATGGTGAAAGCACAAGGCTGAGGTTGGACTTAATGAGATAATTAACACACACACACACACACACAGAGTGAAACGCTGACTATTAGAAAGCATCGGGCAGGAAGTTGTAGATTGTTCCCTCTTTTTGTGGTTTCTAATTTACTGCCAGCCAACATTTAGCCTTAAGCTTTTTCATTCTCTATTTAGGTAATCAGAACACAAGATCTTCCTCCGCCTCTGATTAATGCAAGCGAAGATCTATTATTTAGTTCCACAGACGAGACAGTTTTCGCAATAGAATACCCTAAACCTCCCACAACCCTTTACCATAATTGCCAGTTATGGCCTCAGTAAAAGCAACGAATTGCAACTATAGCCTGCAGGTTGCTTCTACGTTTACCTGGAAGTCATGGATTCAGTTACTTCAGGACAACGGCGGGTTTGTAGTGCAGTTTCCTGTAGGTGACACAGAAACGCACACATTCACACTCATGGAGAGGGAAGTAGCATATGGGTGAATGTGACTCAACAGGTTTGACCTGCATGAGGTATCGGTGCCCAGAGGTAGGACATCTAAAACAAGTGCGCGCGCACACACACACACACACACACACACACACACACACACACACACACACACACACACACACACACACACAGAGCATGCCAGTCCTATGAGAAACAGACTAAATAGAATCCCTTATCAGATTTCCCATTGAATGAGATAGTGTGGAAAGGCCATATAGCAGCAGCACTTCCTCCCTTTTGATTCATTCATTCATGGATGGCAATTATATACCACCTTTTGATCCCCATTGTTGATTATTTGCCTAAAAAACAGACCAGGAATAGGCCTGTGAGTTGGAAAAACTTTCAGTTCACCCACTTTAAGTATTTACTTACTTGTCAGTCCATACAATGCAATACGTTGCCACTTTGTGACCCCAGAGGCGTTGTACAGTTGCTTAAAAAAGGTACTCCTCTTGACTCTCGTCTCTGTTTTGGTTTCACAGGATTGCCAGATCCCTTTGCCAAAGTGGTGGTGGATGGCTCAGGACAATGCCACTCCACCGATACTGTGAGAAATACGCTGGACCCCAAGTGGAACCAACATTACGACCTGTAAGTCAACAGGAGGGGCGAGGGACTGTTTACTCGAGGAGCACTGTGGAATAACCTGGTTCATGCTTCACGTGGAAATGAATGCAGTATAGTGCGCGCCGTCAAAATGGAGACTCGTGCACAAGGTCACGCACCACCTGAAATTTTGAAACTGGGCAGCGCAGTTTCAGTCAGACTTGGCCAGTTCCTGTGGTGGCTTAATGGTGTTTTCTGGTCGTTCTGAAAGTGTGAGATGCGTGAATGCCAAGGTTATGCGGACGGTCTGTCTGCATCCATACGGAGCTTGTACCCGTCTAGCAACATAAAAAGCATGAACCAGGCGTTAGCATTCAGGCTAGCACGTCAGGCTGTCTGTTTATCCCGTCTTTCTGCCTGGTGTGAACCCCACATTATGTATGTCATTCTGTCAACCCTCAGTACGTAATAGCTAGTACTGTTCATCTAGAAGACCCTGCGGTGTCTGTTTGGTGTCAAAAGCTTTCCCACTTATTCCAGTTCCACACCTTCAAACACTATGAGAGAATACTTGGACCCAGTGGCGTCATGCTGTAAGCTCGACGTGGAGCTGCTGTGATAAGCGTGTCAGGAATGCAGATTCAATCTCTCCTTTTCTGTGTGCAACACCCATCCATAAACCATGCGAACACTGCCTCTACGATGCAGTGGGATTACACACATTCCCCAGATCACAGGCCTCATCAAAGTCATGTTCATGGAAGAATTTGGGGGGAAAAGACTCAAACTGATACAGTATTAATCCTTCCAGATTCTGTCTGCTTTTTGTCATCATGAAATGAGGCTTTGTGCACCATGACTCTGTCCCAGCCGCTAGTTAGGGCTGCTGTTCCTCTCCTTTTGTGCATTGAAGTTTGTCTAACTCGTTTCTTGGACTTGGAATCTGGCTGGCCAACCTCCACTGAGACATTCCTGGATTTGGAGCCCTGCTATATTTCTTTTATGCATTATGATTCCTTAATCGGATCCGTTTGAAAAGCAAGGAAGCTCTCCTTTCACTTTTTGTCAAATCATTGCAGTTTTGGACGAAATCTGTGTGAATAACATGATGGGTCAAAGAAAACCATTTGCAACATTGCCCACGTAAGTTACCGCAAAATGTTGGCACTTTATTGTCCATGGCCCTAAGAGTGGTAAATAGAAAAAGACAAGCGTTACGCTACACAGTAGACAACCACCCTTATGAAAGTATGTGCTTGACTGAGTGGCAGGACTGTTTTCACTGGGGCCATGTGTTGTGACTGCTCTCTGTATTGAGGTCTGTGTCGACAGGCTGTTCTTAGGAGTAATCACCCCAAAGGACCCAAAGGACTCACTGGCAACCGAACGTATACAGTGACGGAGAGAGGGAGGTACAGATGGAGGGTAAGGGCGGTAGAGAAAGCAGGATGTAGACGAGAGGGAGGGAGGAATGAGGGAAGAGGGAGTCTGATAGAGAGAGTTGGGAATATACCGAAGGAAGAAAGAGCTATGCTGGGAAAGGTGGAGATTGAGGGGGGGAAAGAGGGAGACAGAGAGAGGGGAAATGCAGAAGTGGTGGGCAGTTAGTTACAAGACGATTGGGCATGGGTATCTTCCAACAGACTGAAGGTGGAAGAGTTGTTTGTTTCAGTACATTGAAGTGTCTGTGCATGCATGGCTCTGTGTGCATCATGTGTATGTTTGTGTACCAATATGTCTGGCCTTTGAGTCTCTGGGTGCACACATACGTGTTTCCCTATGCTTACCCTCCCCAGTCAACGTCAACCTCAGATGCCCTCTCTCCTTTACATTACTCCCCCCACCTGATGGGAGTGTCCCCCACCAGTGACCCTGGCCTCTTCCTCTGGTTCAGGAAATGGCTGACATGCCACAGAAAGCAGATGGGAGTGTGGTCTTGGCAGACTGCCAACTTGCCCCCCCCCATCTCCAGTCTTCAGCTTTAGATGAGATGCTAACAGAATGCAAACTTTTCTTTTCTCCTGTATGCCAGTTGCGGATCATGCTAGGTGATGCTTAGGAGCCACATTTGTAGACTCTGCGCTCTGATTTCTTATTGTCTTTACAGATGTTTACAGCTGCAGGCTGTCAAACATTAAAGTGTTCTCGTCTGGGAGAGCAATGCTATTTTTGTTCTCCCAATTTAGAAGTCGTCATTATGAAAACGTTTGGGGAAACTAATGCGGGACCTAGACTTAATATGGGTTGGAAAGCTAATCTGGATTTGACTCAAGAATTTTTCATTCCCCTTCACTGCTGCAGTCTGCAGGATTAGGAGCGCTAATTATTTTGTTGTTGTTGTCGTAACAACTGATAAAAAAAAGTGTGTGTGTGAGACACTGTTACTGACCGTGTTGTTTCAGTGTCTGGCAACGCAACGGGTCTTGACGTCAGTTAGTGTGTGTGTGTGTGTGTGTGTGTGTGTGTGTGTGTGGTGTATCACTCAGCAAACTGGCAGACTGACCAGTATGACTAGAGGTCTCCTTATCAACCAGCCTTTAGTAACCATCTAGCCATACTGGAGTTTTTCCTTCCACTTGTTTGTAAAGGGAGTTGGTGGCACAGCCTCCACTGGCATTTGAATAAGTCCTTTAAAAGAGCATGAAAACTTGATCTGGGTTTTTTCAGATGTTAATCAATGCTCATGGCAATTGTATGTATATTTTTTTGGGGCAAATCTCAGCTTACTGTCACCAACTAATGGCTGAAAAACCTTGAATAGTGTCATGCTGGTGGTTTGGGACAGGAAAAAGTAGTAAGACCAGTAATAATAATATTGATGATGTAATAATAATGATTAATAATGTAATAACACCCCTTATGAAGTAGTAATCACCAGTTAATGTGATAAGTTTGACTACATTTTCGACCCATTGACAGACGTTTTATTACATAGCACGGCTGTTGCTGCACTACCGGTTGCTATGAGCGTCATAACCATTTGTTTGGAGTTTGATGTTTTTGAATACAGCAGCTACAGGGTCCAGGTTTCCTGTCTGACTCATAAACACTAATGTCATCAGATTGCGGTTTTCCTTTTTATATATTTAACTCTTACCAAGTGTCTTTCCTGACCACACGAAAGAACATTTGAAGTTGCCCAGCAGAATACTGTGTGTCTTTGCATGCGGCTTTTGAATGACAAATTAGAATGAGTTTCTATTATTATTGCGGCCAATAAAAGTTGTTAGGTGTGTTTAGGTCTTAGCGCCCAGCCCACTGGAAACTACAATCGACAGAAGCCAGGGTGTCGCTTGTCATCTTGTAGCTGCTTTACAGCCCAGTTATAAATCAATGCTGTCAATTGGCCCTCCTCTCAGCAGCCCACCCCGCCCTCCTCCTTGCTGTGTTAAGCAGTGCTGTAATTGCTGCCTCTGTACCAACAAGGTTAAGTAAGACGACAAGGTTTCCCAACTTTTTTTTTTTTTTTGCTTGTTTTGAGTGAGGAAATGAGGGTTTGTTCTACCTGTCCTCTCATCCTCAGACAGTCATTGTCTCGTCTGCGCTTTCATTTCTGCTTTCCCTCTCCGAGACGGCGCTTTGCACAACACACCTCCGCATCACATTGCCTTGTTTATCTCATCACGTCCGTGCTGTGTGAAGGGAGGAGCCTGATTGAACTTGGAACAGTTTAATGTCCTCGGAGAGGCAGTTTGTGTTGTACCGCAGCATACAGAAAGCAGGAAACCGAATGGGGAACACAAGAGCACAACGCTCAGTACATCTGTTCCAAGATGACAAGAGCAGCCTAATCAAGGATGAGCTGAGATGAAAATAACGTCTCTCCATCAAAGTAAACAACAGTTCTGCTTTGATTAGAAACACAAATCAAACATAAGTAAAACGTCAGTCATTTACTCTTGCCTGAGTAAGAAATCAGCCAAGTTGTGTTAAATAGAGAAATGACCTCTGTGATACTACCTTGTTAACTTGATTGACATGACAGAGCCTTTATACAAGACAGGTTTTGGGACAGCATACCCCCTCCCCCATGGTTCCTAGGCTTTAAGCATCCACTTTTTGGCAAATAATTGTCCACAAAATGGTGTGTTCTTCCAGCCATTTGACATCAAATGGTGTTAGAATGAGATCATAATCATGTGCAACATATCGCAGGTTCAGCCAGTCAGTGAAAGCGCCAAGACCGTAACCATCCTCACTGCTTCCTGATCAGATGTTAATGCTGCCAAACTACCAGAAACTGAATCACTGGAGACTTTAAAAGTTCCAGAACCCACAAATGTTGTAACTTGATTTAAAAGCAAAGCTGTCCCAACTGCTGTTACTTGGCTCCCACTAGGCCTATTTGTTTTGATGTACTTAGTAGGGAAACCCCTCAACTCACCGATGATATACAACATAATGCAGAGCTTGGCATTAGTGCTAGCTAGGCTGTAATTAGGTGTGTGTGTGTGTGTGTGTGTGTGTGTGTGTGTGTGTACTGTGAGGGCTGTCTGAGTCTCAGACAGCAGTGGAGCAAATCACGGGGACTTCCTCTCTTCTTCAACCACGACTAGACTGGCCTCAGCCTCGCTTATCCACACAAACGCACACAACGCACACACACAAAGTTACTTTACGATCAGCTAATCTGACGCTTACACAGAGTCTGAAAGCCTACACCGCAGACATGGTGTGCATTGTTTTGTGGTTAGGAGGAGGTGATGCAAAAAAAAACGGATCTGTCTGTTGCGTGCTTTTGCATTTTGTGATTGCAAGAGTCACTTGAGTACGTGTCTAAGCTCATGATTGCATTTATTTGCTAGGAGTCAAGGCCAGGCTGTCTTCCTGTTTGAAAAGAGATGTCAGATTAGTATTATCACTGAAGACCCCTTACTCTGTCCCTTGAGGGTTTAAAGTCACGTTGTAGCACACAAACAACTGAACATTTAAATGTCCGTCCATTTATCAAGATTAGAAACTATGCTAGACATGTCTT
Organism: Hoplostethus atlanticus; assembly: GCA_034670405.1. Lineage (NCBI taxonomy): Eukaryota > Metazoa > Chordata > Actinopteri > Trachichthyiformes > Trachichthyidae > Hoplostethus > Hoplostethus atlanticus. The sequence continues at coordinate 40,246 of JAXDDX010000340.1, read as the reverse complement.
ATCCATCTATCTTCTTCTCTACCTCGCCCCTTTCTCTGTTGCGTTCAGGTACATTGGAAAGTCGGACTCCATCACCATCAGTGTATGGAACCACAAGAAGATCCATAAGAAGCAGGGTGCTGGTTTCCTGGGCTGCGTCCGCCTCCTCTCCAACGCCATCAACAGACTCAAAGACACTGGCTGTAAGTTCCTCTTTGTGTGTGTGTGTGTGTGTGTGTGTGTGTGTGTGTGTGTGTGTGCCCTCTACATCCCTCAGCGTGGGCTTTCCCCTAAGGTGCCAGTATGGCTGGTAGGGAGCGAGAGAGGGCCTCCAAAGGAAAGACAGACAGAATGAATGTTAAAGAAACCGATTGAGAGGGGCGACTGTAGTGGTGAGGCGTGGAGGCGAGGGAGGCCTGCTAACACACAGTCACGCGTGCACACACATCCTGCACTCAGCACACACAGACAGTCAGACAGACAGATGTTGTGTGGACCAGACCTAGTGTCTCCAATAACACTCTCTTTATGTCCAGGAACTAGGGTGACTGCCTTCTCTCTGCCTCTGTTTTATCTGGCTGCATCAGATAGCCCCTAGGTCGCTAGCTAGCCAGCTACTGCACCATCACCAGCCATGCTATGCCAGACATTCAGTGCCGTAGCTTTTATGGCCATGATGTATGGGCAACTCCTTTAGGCAGCGGAGATGCAGAGATTTGGCAACTGGAACCAAATCAATAGCCACAATTCATTTAACAGCAGGGCCAAGTGCAGCTTGTCAGGCGTGGCGGCAGCTTACAGTGTTTATATCAAGGAAACAAAAACACTGTTTGTTTGCAACCATAGTCCAGCTGACATGTTATCACTGCCTAGAACAAGATGCAAAAAATAGGAAGAGAAATGCTATTTGAGTTGTTTGATATTAACCCTTTTTTGGCCTGCTAGTGGATAGTAAAACAGTATTTGTGCACAGTTTCTCAACCTTCTTATAACAACCCTCCCAACACACACTTTCAAAGCGATATTGCACAATGCCTCGTCTGCATGGCCTCAGAGTGTTGCCCTTGTGGTGTTCCTTGTTAGCCTTGTCTCCCTCGTTGGCAGTACGTCAGTGGACACTGACATACACTTACTGTCGGCTATACTGTCAAATTAACCTTCATTCTACTCCTATCCTTCAATCCATTTCCCTGACTTGTCTTAAACACAGTCAGACAAGTCCCAGAACCACCACGTTGAGTTGATTGTTTTCCATTTTTATCATGTATCTGGCCTTTATCCTATTTCCATCCGTCCACAGAGTCCCACCCTCACCAACACTACAGTTTCTCTGGTGCGACTTCAAAAAGCTAAATACCTATATTTTCCTTACATATGGGTTGAGAAAGGGCTCCAGCAACCTAGATGTCGTTTTTAGCTCTGAGAGAGTCCCACCCCCTGTTCCGCCAAAACCCACAACATGGTCAAACGTTGCCACATAAGGCTCTCTTACAGCTCTGGACGCCTGGTGCCATACTCTGCCCCGCTGAGCTCCAGAGACAGACCGTATAGGCTCCAGTCCGGCCCCAGACCAGCCACTTACTATACAGACAACATGGCTGCAATTATACTGCATCGCAACCACAGGAAGTGAACAAGGCGACATGATCTATGACACCAGTCCTCACATTTACCCCTCTGTCTGTATCCTGTGCTTTACAGGCACATGATCATAGTCTGTGGTCCTACCAAGATACACACGGGACCTTACTGGAATTGCTTGGGTTCGTAGAAGTCGCCATAGTTCAGTTTGTCGTCCACCACAGGCACACACACACACACACACACACACACACACACACACACACACACACACACACACACACACCCCCATGCCGAGGGGCCTCGGTGTGACCGTCTGGTTTCCTAGAAGTCTGTCTGGCTGTACATTAGGATCCATTTCCTGTAGCATCCCAGACACAAACCTCCGAGGCCTCTGTCCCACTTCTGAACACACACGCTTCTCTTTAAATAACTTTTGAAAACATACTTTCAAACACCGGCTTCTGTATCATTTGTTTTCGCGCATTTTATTCTTGTATTTGCCGATTTTAATTCATGTTTTCCATTTTTATTGTCATCTAATTTCCTTTTTAATTTATTGTTTGTGAAGCACTTCATCAACACTGTTTTGAGTAGCACTGCGTTAATCATTTTTTTGGGTAACACATACTCTGCTCTCACTCGCTCACTCATGTACTCCCTTTTGTAACACACCACCCATTTTCATAGCTCTGAAGAGAATGATACAGCATAGTCTAGTGGTTAGACGTCTATATACTCTGTCTGTCACTCTTTTCCTCTTCTCTTATTTAAGAGAGAAATCTGCTTACTATTCCAGTCATGTAAGGCTTAGACCATCCTTGTTTAGTCTAGACATGTATCCGGAACAGATGCACATGCGCGCGCAAGTACAAACACACACACGCGCACGCACACACACACACGTATACGCACACACAGTCGAGAAACAAGCTGCAGCAGTGTTTAGAGCTACCTAATCTGAACATACACACAGACAGATATACATGGGTAGTTTGTGAATTGCACTAGCTCACGTATGAAGACAAATGCATCCTCACACACGCACACAGGAAAATGAAAGACATGACAAATCCGATCTGACTTTGGTTTTAGTATCAGGGCATGAAGAACTAGGGCATCTCTCTGTCTCTCTCTCTCTCTCGCTGTCTTTCTTCTCCCTGTCTCTCTCTCTCCTCTCTTTGCTCCACACTCCTTCCTTTTTACATCTCCGTCTCCCTTCCTCTCCCCCACTCTCTCTTGGTCTCAGTCTTTTGATCATTTTTATTTTTTCATGTCGTAACCTGCAGTTAAATGAAGCACCTGCAGGACACACACACACATGCAACCTTGTTTATGGGTACTAATTGATATCACTACTGTGTGTTTCAGTGTCTTCTAGACTGTGTGTGCGGCAGTGTCCTGTGTGTGTGTGTGTCTGCTGAGTGTGTGTCTGCTGAGTGTATCTGTGTCTGGATCTAGCCACAGTCTTCCTGGGTTGTGTTTCTATGCCGCCTTTCTTTCTGGCAGTCTCTCCTGCCCTGAGGAGAGCAGACAATGGGGCCTTACTTATCCAGCAATTAGCGCCAAGACTGCTAACCAATTCATATGCAAAACATTTTGAACAACCTTTGCTTTCACTTTATATCACAGCTGCTATGTGTGGCCATTTTGCAGTAGCTATTTTGCACTTTTTAATTCATCTGGGGACACAAGACATGAGGGCGGCTGTGGAAACCTTTCATCTGCAGGGTAGACAGTTTTAATTCAAGCCTTTTAAAAGGGTTTGGCATGCATGCTTCATTTGTTAAATTTAAGTTTTGACTCACCATTTGAGAGCATTTCTCCCCGTGGCACTCAAAAAAGCAATGATAACTGAGGCCCAGTGTCTTTTTGTGTGTCTGAATATGAATAATATTTTGTTTGAATTGATATTTTTCAAAATAAAGATTTCTTTTTTTTCTCCTCCTGGGCTTGTGTTGATGCAGCACTGGCAATATTGATGTTTTGTTTTATACAAACATTTCCAGAGCTTTCCAAAAGCTTCCGGCACTATGGTCGTCTTTGCTGTGGTTTGTTTAGGTATTGTGCCTTGTCTTGTTCAATTTATATATGCTACCCCTCGGTAACATCTGACTTCCACAGCTATGCTGACGATACACAATTTTATATCTCTTGCGTCTCCTGTTGATGATGGCCCCATTGACAAATGATTTAAGTGCATTGATGGCATTAACACATGGATGACTCAAAACGTCCTTCAACTTAATAAGGACAAAACAGAAGTATTAGTTGTTGGAACAGAATCCAAGAGAGAAAAGTTGACTGCACACTTCAAGTCTCTAGCTCCTAATATGAAGCATGCTCTTAAGGAATGTGCCCTGCAGTTCCCTCAGCCCCTCTGGCATGGGCCTTTTAATTGTACCCTGGGTGAACACTACAACCTATGGGGAAGGCTATGGAACAGCCTGTGGATCTGAGGGCAACACAGTTATGGACATTTCTAAACGGCATCTTAAAGCATACCATTTTAGCCTGGCTTTTACAGAAGGATGCTTTTTTTTTTTTTTTTGCTTTTTTTTTTTAATTTTCTTCTCGTTTTCATGGGAAATCAAGAAAGATTGTTATTTTTAAAGGGAGCTTGATGATGAATAGATGTTTGTTTTTCCCCTACAGATCAGAGACTCGACCTGAATAAGCTGGGCCCAAATGACAACGATACTGTAAGAGGACAGATAGTTGGTGAGTAAAAATAACACACACACACACACACACACTTTCAGTTGCACGTAAGTCAGAATAGCAAGTGAAGCTAAAGATGTTTGTGTTTGTGTGTGTGTGTGTGTGTATATGTGTTCATAAACTAAAACCACAGTAGCAGTGGGGCACCATTCTCTGTGGGCAGCACAGTCGAGATGTTTTTGTGCTGCATTGATGTTTTTCATCAGATGAAAAGCAGATCTGACCGCAGCCTCAACTCTGCCCGTTTACACAACCCTGGGCTCCAGACTACATCCTCTGTCTCCATTGTACCTAACCTGCTTCAGGAGATATTGTAGTTAAGTTTAAGGGTCATTGGAGGTGAAATGTTTTCACTGTGTTTTTGTCAGAGAAAATTGGAGCAATTCTGACTTCATTTTGCCAGAAATGTTTCATCTGTCTGCATAGTTCAGACAGACAGTCGGGGACTTATCCATTATCATTATGCGTTAGCATTTTGGAGTGACATTGGGTCGGCAGGATGGTCTAGTGGTGAGGGAGACCATGTTTCAACTAGAAAACCCAGGTTCAAGTCCTCGTGTTGGCAAGCACCCATCCTGCTGAAGTGTCTCTGAGCAAGATACTGACTCCCTACCAGCTTCAGTGTTGCTGTTCTGTAGCTGACCCTGACCTCTGACATCCCGGTGGAGGGGGGCAAGAGAAAAGGCAATTAAATCTCACATTTATTTATTTTCCTTTTATACATCTAGTGAAAAGACCCATAACTAGGGATTGATATCAAGAACAGGGATCCTGGGATTTTTCCCACCCAGGTTCTCTCCATCTTTCTCCTGGGAGGTATGTCAGCTTTTCTCATGTAAAAATCCAGGTCAAACCAATTTGCACACAGTTGCCATAGAACAAAGACGTTAGTGGGGCACAGGTTTATTTATGCTACTTCAATCTTAAAGTGATTGAGAATCTGATGCCACAGACGACAAGTTCTGGGAAAGTTTCTCTCTCTCCATCTTCTGTGTCTCTTCACTGGAGAGTGAAAGCGCATATAGTCGGCGTACTGCAGAGAGAGGTTATACCCCGAAGAAGATTAAATATGGGTCAGTTTTGGGGATAACATTAATCCCTCCCTCCTGTTAATGTATAAAAGTGAATCCCTTGAAAGACTTTTTAATGGGTTTTTAAAAACCCATTGAGCTTGATGTGACAACCCTGGTTGAAAAAAAATGTTAAAGTAATTTAATACAAGCTCAGACAAAGCAGTCGTTACCACAACCTTCTCTGGGCCTGTTGACATAACCCCGGTGCTCTAGTCTACATCCTCTGTCTCAGTAGTTTGAATAACCCAAGGCCTGCTAGACTGTACTGGTCACATCCCTGAGCCTCTGTGTACATTCTCTGTCTGAAGACGCTGAACTAATGAACAGCTGGGAAGACACTGCTGGACCAATTCACTCAATACAAAATGTAAAAGGATCAGCAAACAGTAGCCAATTCATTCTCAATTCTTTCATCGTCGTTTTGGAAGGCAAAGGTTTCCTTACCCAAAGTTTTTCAGTATTTAATTGAAAGCGTATCGAACCCCCTCCTGCCCATCACAACTCCAGACTCCATCCTCTGGCTAAATGTTATTACCCTAACCTCAGTAACGCTAGTGGAGCAGACTTTGTAGTTCAGTGTTCAAGGGCCTTTTTAGGGAATTATTTTTTTTTTTTGTCAGCTGTAGTTATGTAACAGATATTAAATGTAGCCCTGCTTTTGTATTATAAGGCTAAAGTCCACACTGAAATGTGTTTCTCTCCACCTCACTGACATCAGAGTAGATGTAGGAAAAAGGACCACATCTACATCACTACTGAACGTCGAAGGCCAAAAATGCATAGAAAGCTTTAGTTGGTTAGTTAGCATTAGGTTTGGTTGGAGAGCTGAACATACTGAACATTGATCTACCAACTCCATTGTCTTTGTATCTGTGTAGTAAGCCTCCAGTCCAGGGATCGCATCGGGACAGGAGGCCCGGTGGTGGACTGCAGTCGCCTGTTTGACAACGACCTACCCGATGGGTCAGTATGGGTCCGCTTTTCCCTCACCGATAGGCTGTCATAATACTTTTGCTTGACGTCTCCCCAACTGTGTGCATACGCAGAAGCCATTTTGAGCCCCTTAATGTAAGCAGTCGGTCCAATTCTACCAGGAACACACATGAAGAGGCGTCCCATAGAACTGATTTCTGCCTTGTTTTTCTTGTTTACAATAGAAAATATCCACTGTTGCCAATATTGTGAGATGTGAACGTTTTTTTTAATGTGTCGGGCACTGTGCGTCAAAACAATTCAGCTTTATAGGTTGTCATGCAAGTTTTTAATGTTTGCCTAAGAACAGTGGGAGCCGTGGCTAGCATATCCGCCAAACAGCTTTTGAACCAAAAATGGGCGCTTTGTAGATAATAATACATTTTACCATTTGTTTTTTTTCTTACTCTGTGCATGAAACAGCTGGGAGGAGAGGAGGACAGCCTCTGGACGCATACAGTACCTGAACCACATCACTCGCACCACACAATGGGAGAGACCCACCAGGTACGTCTGCACACGGGACTCGTATAGCCTTCCAAGGCCCAAACGAGGCAGCCTACCTTCAGCGGTGGAAGGCAAGGCTGCACCGAAACAATCCCCGGCCCTTTTTTGAAAAGGGAAAAATCAGCGTTGTGCTTTCGCCCCCGCTTCCCTTTTCATAAAGAACTTCCACTCAACTTGATCCCACTCACAACAATAACAGTCGGCGTCGGTAATGAGTGAGTTCCTATCAATTTCCTGAGCCCCCCCACCCCGACACACACACACACACACACACACACACACACCTAAATAAACTAGCCAGCCAGTCGGGCAGCCAGGTTTTGCTTGGCCCTTATTTCTGCAGGAACAACTGTCGCCTTCCTACTTGGCCCATATCAGTGGAGCCGCTGGGGGAGTAAGCAAACAAATACACACACTCTCTACCCCTCCCACCCTCACGACAGCTTTCTACTGGCCCCCGGGCTGCTGAATGAAAGGGGGTAGAAGGGGGGAGTGGTAGATGAGGGAGGGAGGCGGAAGTGGTGGGGTTGGGGAGGAAAGAGGGTACATGAGGGACGAGGAAGGATGCGCGAAGAGGAAGGAAGTTTAGATATTTATCTCTTCATTTTTAAACTTCTTTTAAACTTTTTTTTTTTTTTCTACTGGCAAGGTTTTTTTACACAGTTGTCCAGTAACAAAAGGAAATACTCATTTTCTCTACCAGCATCCTCTCGTCACTCGTCCCTACAGACTGGAGGGAGTCTGGTCCCTTCGCTGCTGTTGGTAGCTGGAGAGAGGGAGGAGAGAGGGAGGGGGAGACGGGGGAGAGAGTAGTCGTGAGAGGAGAACGAAGGGCAGAGGGAAGAGAGGGGGAGAAAGAGGAAAGGGAGGGGAGCGTATGTGTGTGTGTGTGTGTGTGTGTGTGTGGGGTGGGGGTGATAGCAAAGGGGCCATGGTTTTAGATAGCAGAGGCGTCAGTAACTCTGGAGAGCCAGACAGTGGTCAGACATAACACACACACACACACACACACACACACACACACACACACACACACACACACACACACACACACACAAAAATTGTCAGTAAGCCAGCCTGTCTCTGTTTGTGTCTGCTTATCGGATATCTCTTTTGTCATTCCTGTCACTCTATAGTAGGAAACAAACACACTTTTTTTTAAATGACTCCTCTGGTGAAGCCTTTTCTTTCCTATGACCTGTATTCCCTCATGTACCCGTAATACCAACCTCAATCACGAAATCAAACAATCGCACGTACTCACTAGAACAGTTTGTTTGGTCAGCTCAACTCACGTTACGCACTTTAACCACACATGTAATGAAGCACATGAACACAAAGGAGCACAAACACTGGAGTCTTTTTCTTCTGCATTTATTCAGTTCACAGCAAGAAACGTACCACCAGTACAAGGGACAATTAAAATGAAATTAAAACAACAGCGTCATTTAGAGGATCACTTGAGAATATGGAGAAATGTTTTTTTATTATGATAAATGATCAAGAAATGAACCAAAACTAAAATGGCACCTAAGCACCACTGCTGCATAACATCAGAGACAGCACACACACACACAAGCCACACAGTAACATATGTATGGTTTCTCCCAGGCCAGCGTCGGAGTACTCCAGCCCGTCGGGGCGTCCGCTGAGCTGCGTGGTGGATGAAAACACACCGGTGATGACGCCCGTCAACGGGGCGGTGGCCAGCGTCCCACCGGGTGACCAGCGGATCCAGGAGCGACGGGTCCGATCGCAGCGGCACCGCAACTACATGAGCCGCACACACCTGCACACACCGCCGGACCTGCCTGAGGGATACGGTGAGAGAGACGGCACGGACACACACACACACACACACACACGAGGGCCGGGTACTATGATATGATACTGATAATCGATATTTGTAACCCTCCCGTTGGAGAAGAGCAGATTTAGTTTTTCATTTTCACCTCCACTCCTGTAGGTGTCACTTTAGTAATTGTTTCACTGCAGTGTCGGGAAGTACAGAGGCCCCACTTGACCAAACTTCATATGTCAGTGATCATGGCGGATGCTGTTAAGCCAGCGCCAGAAAGTCAGATGTTTGGCCACATTTCAGATTTAAAAACAAAACTATCTCTCTCTCTTTCTTGTTGGGCTGTTTTTCTCCTGATGCACATCCACTTGAAATGCCCCCATCTGTCCTCTTTCTCTCCTCCTTACTCACTGTCCGATCCCTCACTCACACCCCTCCTCTACTCCTCCTCCTCCGTCCACTCCCTCCTTCCCACAGCACCACATCATGACAACTGAAATCAACACTGGCTGTGTGTTAACCCCCCTCCCCCCTCTCTCTCTCTCCTTTCTCCTCTCCTCTCTCGTGTTTGCAAACATCTCCCAGCGTCGGAGTGTTTTGGCTGTGCAGAGTGATATTCCCACAGTGAAGAGAAGGGCGGGGGCGGGGGGGGTAAGAGGGACGAGGGTATTCATAGCTCAGTGTTTAGCGCAGAGAAGGTACTTTAGGTTACGGGCTAGTTTTTTTTTATGTCCGTGATGCTTTTGGCTCGCCTTATTTAGGGCATTGCGAACATGTTGGGAAACACGCGCGCGTTGGGGAAATAACGCGGAACGTAGACACCCCACTTTATTTAGACGAGTACATATCCCAACCGCCGAACGTCCAGAGTTTGTTCAGAAAGGATCCTTTTCACGGTCCGCCACAGGGCACCCCACAATGCCCGCAGTCTGTAAAGTAAATTATTATTTTAAGGGCGGCGCTGGATGCCAGTGATTTTTAGAATGGCACTGTTGGACACGTGCCCCCTTTTGAAATGCCCCACTGTGTCCACTGAAGCTGGCAGAGGTCGGACAAAGTGAGTCACTGATGCCCAACTGCTAGTGGGCATTTTTCCCTCAGCTGAACCCTCTGAACCACTGGATGGGTGTGGTGGGAGAGAGGGAGAGAGAGAGAGAGAGAGGGAGGTAGGGAACGAGTGAGGGCTGGAGAGGGAGCAGGAGAGAGGTGGGTAGGAAATGTGTTGAGTAGAGCCAGTAGGAAGTTTGGGAGGGGGGTAGTGATGGATTAGTGGCTGAATGTACACCACGCCCATGCAGCGCACACACTTTCCACCGACACTCACACTTCTACTCACTCAACATCCATCCATTAGTCAGAACGCCGAGGTCCAACAAGAGGGCGACAGATTACAAATTAGCAGCCAGTCTTCTCGGTGTCTTCTTCACCAATATTAAAGAGCTGCGTTTGGGGGGGGGTTTTCCCCTGGATGTGGTTTTCGTGGATTGATGAGGGTTGAAGCCTCTTTCAGAACAACCTTTTAAGAGAAAGCGAGGACACAGTCAGTAGCCCTACACAAGGAAACTCTCCTTAACCACCTTAACAAAATCCTAAATCCACCGTGCCAGTTTGCCTGTCACACATCAATTATGAACACACCTCCACCCCCATCCCAAACACATGCATATCACACACACACACACACACACACACACACACACACCACATGCTGGTACCCACCGGTGCCTGCCGCCAGAACGACAATTCCAGTCAACGTCCACATGTTCCTGACGTGTGCCGCTCTCATGCCTTTCCTCTGTGTGTTTTTAGAACAACGAACAACTCAGCAGGGCCAAGTCTACTTCCTCCACACCCAGACGGGAGTCAGCACCTGGCACGACCCCCGAGTGCCCAGGTAACACCTCTCACCCATCGTGCATTTTGTTTTCATTTACTGCTCATATTTACCTCATCGAGCACTTTGTTAACCCCATTCGGTACGTGTTCAACAAATAAAGGTTACTATTATTATTTTGGAAGTTGCTAGCAGACTGGCGCACCCACCCACACACACGTGTAGATATTGTACGTTCTCGTAGTTCAATTGTATAAAATGAAACGGTGCCGACAGCCTGTATTGTTTTAATCCTAATATAGACCTTGACATATATTCCCCCAAACTGACGGGGCCCTGCTGGACTCGACTGGTTTGGATCAGGCCTAATTGCTCACTTAATTGCTCTGGGGTGGGTTCAAAATCAGCGTTATTAGTCAGATTTCAGGCTCAAGTTGGGATCAGCCAAAGATGTGACCCCCCCCCCCACCTCCCGAGGCCAACGCAGGGTCGGGAGATAACTTTTGGACAGATGTTGAGTCGAACGCTGCACAGGCCACTGGTTCTGCATTCAATCATACCGTTTCACCAACTCTCAATAGCTCACTAGTCGATCCACCAGAGATTGCCGGCAGTCCTATTGCATTACATTTTTGGCCGTGTCGACGTGTAGCTGCTCTTCAGCGATGAAACACATGCGTATTAGTCTCCCAACTCCCAACAAACCGCTGGGTTTGGTCGTTTTGGACAGCGCCGTTGATATGACCCAGTATGTTGTGATGAGAGCAGTGAGGCATGTGCCGTGACCCTGGGTGATGTGTCCTCACTTCACACACACACACACACACACACACACACACACACACACACACACACTCTCGTATAGGGACACAGGTCCTCCTGAGGCAGCGGACTTGTCCCAGATCAGGGCTAAGGTTTCTGCTGACAGGAATGCAGATCTACAGGGGGAGAAGTCAGGGAATTGGAGCAAGTAGTTTCTCAGATGGTCGGTGGTAATGTTAACTTTGTTGAGGCTCTGAGAAAACGGGATGGTCCCCGGTCCTCACTTCTGATTGACCGAGTCACGTTTGAAGCTGTTGAAAAAACGAATGCAAACCATAAATCATCACTCATACCGGCGCTGCTCGGCGGAAGAGTAACATTTAATGACTATTACTAAATTATCCTTAATTTAAAATGAAAGAAGAATTGAGCAATTGTGTTTTTTTTTTTAATTATTATTATTGTGGTGGTGTGTTAATGCCCTTTTTATATAAGCAATGGGCGACTCAAGACTGCGATTTACAGTGAAACTTCAGAACCGCTAACTGCTTTGCGTCACTATAAAGATCACTATAAAGCAGAGCCTCTCATGGCTTATTGCTCAATTTTGGACTTCAGAAAATATGAACTCTCGCGTGCTGTTTGGTCAGCCGGCCAATAGAGATAATAGATTACTCGACCAGTAGTGTCATGTTTACCTAATCCATTCTGTCTGCGGTTCACATTGCTCAGACGAATGAAACTGTAACGACTGTTCTGCAATACCATTTACATGAGCAATGACCACATTGTGTTTTGTTTCCTAAATTTATGGTTTTCTTTTTTCTTTCGTTTGAAAACCGACTGCCCTCCCAATTTAATCAAGTTGTTGAAATTAGTCAAGTACAATCGTGTCCATATTTAGGAACCCTTCGTGTTTCCATGTGTCTTTGTGATTAATACGAACTAAAAAAATGGCAGCGACATCTAAATACGTAATCTGTATACGCACACAATACAAGTATCCCCCCCAGGGATCATTATAAAGTAGTGAAAATGTGTATTTGTTATAATCCACCACAATGCAAAAGTGGTGAGCAGTTTATGAACCATTTCTTGCTCTTTGTCCAGGGACCTGAGCAATGTGAACTGTGAGGAGCTGGGTCCTCTGCCGCCGGGCTGGGAGATCAGGAACACCGCCACCGGCCGCGTCTACTTTGTCGACCACAACAACCGAACCACGCAGTTCACAGACCCGCGGCTCTCCGCCAACCTCCATCTAGTCCTCAAGTAAGTGAAGCGATGCCGTTTTAAGGGTGTCATTACCCCTGCTGCACTTGCACCTTCCTGCAATTCATACCCGTTCTTGCAGTACCGCTCTCAAAAGCCATCGAAATACAAATGTGTGCAGACTGCAGCTTCATATTGTTGGTTTATTTACAGTCCATGCCATTGGGGGCGCATGAAGACTTAAAGACATAAAGGTGAAGATATCCTCTTACAAGCTCAGCAAGCCGAGCCTCGAATTGATTCATTGTTAAGAGCCGACCGTGAAATGTTAGCGTGCAGATGTAAGCAAAGGCAGCGAACGAGAAAAGGACACGGAGATGCTTTTCCAGGCAACGCAACCAGTCCTGTGACATTTTAGACCGACTGCAGACGGGGCGTGCAGTGAAAAATTGGACTTGTTCAGCCAGCGAGCCCGTGCACACGGCAGCGTCCGAAGCCAACGCTGTTAAAAAGATCCAGCCCAACGTTTTGCTCTCCAGAACGTCCCGATAGAGTCACATTCTGCACCACAAGCTGGCGGTTAAATGTACAACGAACTCACCTTTTGTGTTTTTCTCCAACCCTTTTCTCTCCCCACTGATCTCTGCCCCCCTTCCTCTTTCTCTCTGTCATCCTGACCGACTGCTGCTCTTTCATCACTCTACTCTCTCTGTACTCGATACCGTGTTTTCTCTCATTATTGCTTCCTCACTCTTTATTTTGGACCTCACCGCTGTTTTCTGGTTCTCCCTCTTTTTTTGCTGATTTGTGCTCTTTTTGTTCATCTCATTGTTTCTTTCTTCTGTATTGCTCTCTCCATCCTTTTGTCCTCCCTATATTCTGTTTCTCCTCATTCTGCCCTCTTCCTCTGTCTTTCCACTTGTCCTCTCTGTGTTGCATTTTCTTTCTCTTTGTCGTGTCTGACTCTTTTTCATCCCATCCTTCTCTGTTTTGTCCTTTTCACCATTTCCTATGCTCCAATCCCCCTTTCTCCCTCTCATTTTTTTGGTCCCTTTCTCTTTCTTTCCCCCTCCCTCCTATTTTCGCTAGCAGCCCAAGTCCAAATGGTTCCCGTGTGGCCATGGAAAGCCAGAACACTAACCTCAGGTAACCTACATGCACACACGCACACACTAACTTGCACATATAAGGACATGGCTACATGCATGCATGCACATACTACATAGACAATACATATGCATACACACACTCATGCACAGTCTCTCACATACATGCATGGGCACACATGCAATCAGCACAATCACACACTCAACCCAGCTGCCTGCACAAAGCAGCTTCAGCAGCCAATCACTCAAACCTTCCTGCAAACACACACTGTTACATTATGATGTGAAAAAAAGCTGACTGTGATCCCATTCCACAGGGTCATCTGTGTGTGTACACATGTGCATACCTTTTTGTTCAGGGTTGACTTTCATGTGGATGTCATTCAAGTTCACCGTGCACACCCTCTGGCCGTCAGTATCGGGGGGCGTCAGTCCATCTTTCAGTGTGTTTGTGCTCTCTGTCAGCAGTCTGCCTTTAGCTGAAGCTCAGCTAACAGGCAGCTAAGCCAGCAGTGAGGCCTGTTGAAGCCTCCCCACTCGGGAAGCTGTAATACTTAACATGTGTTAGCACAGCAACTGTTAGCTTAGCATCAGTTGTATTAGCCTAGCCAAAGGCACATGGGCTGGATATTGTAGCATTGTATTAGCGCGTCAGCTGACTGATATAGCAGAAACATGGCAGTCAGCGATGCGTTGTATGATTTGTTGGAAGCATGACTAAAGTGATGCAAGGATTGTTTGTCAGCTTTTTATATACTCAGAACTAGTCAGCTAGTAGGCTGCAGTGCCTATTTGTGGTTGAGACAGGAGAAGTGTTTTTGATGTATTTAGGCACTAAAGCACTTTAGGACTAAATGAAAACTGAGGCACTAATGCAGGGAGAGTGAGATTTTTCCCCCCTTGCTTTTTTTAATACAGATTCTTAGTCAAAATCTCTTGCAATAACAGCGGCTGGCACGATAGACATGTTTGGGAAATCAACATCTGGTCATTTGGTCAAATAGTATCCATATGTGTCAGAACAGCCTCTGGTTGTGAGTTAAAGCTCAGCTATGTTATCCAGTCAATTAGCATCATTAACTTCTTGTCTGACTCCTTATTAGGGCAGATTTGAGAGACTCCAGACTCTGTTTTGGAACCTTGAAGTGGGAAAAAGTAGCAAACTCTCTTCTCTAATGCAGCCTTTCGTGATGTACGCTGATTAATGAAAACACATCAGCTTAAAATAGCCTGCATGTACAGTGCTTGTCACAGCATTTGATATTCAGTGTGCCACAACATGGCCTTGATCACAGTAGACCTAGCCAAGTGTGTAGATCAGTATGTTTCACATACTTGATTGTTCATCTAGCAGATCAAACCTTCATTTATGTGTCTGAAAGAGAGGGCCTTTAAGCCAGATTAATTGTAGTACTGCAATAGTAGTAGTACTGCAGTTAATAGTACTGCAACTATTATGTGCATTATTATTATCATCATATGTGGCAGAAACGAGCAACCCTGCATGTGCTTTAAAACAAGTTAGTTAAAGGTTCATGGTGTTTGGTCACATTTGTCAAAAGCTCCAATGTTGAGTTGTTGAGCTAAAGTAGGTCTGTTTCAGGACGGTATTGTGTGTGTGTGTGTGTGATTCAGCACAAGTGCAGTAGTGCAACACTTCAGTAGATCAGTGCATTGCAGTCACTGGAGCCTTTCAGCATTGACTCTCATACGCTGGGTTTTACTGGGCACGTTAAAGACTCAACAGTAGAGAGACACATTGTTGGATTGTTTACTGGGTGGCAGGCTCAACTGGGACACCCCTGAGTGACTGACAACTAAGCCCATAAACAATAACGGACTGAAAGACAGCAGCCAAATGAGGCGATGGATATGGTATATGCCTGCACGCCCCAATCAAATGTGTGTATGAACATTTGAACTTCCAGCGTGGTGTGTGTTATCTAGTTATACCCCCTGCTGAGGTCTACCCAGGACTCCCCCACAGCACCAGAGACAGATCAATACAACCAGTCCATCCTAGACAGTTGCAGATCTGCTGTGCTATCCTCTGCTCTCCTCTCACCCTCCCCCCCCCCCCCCCCCCCCTTCTGTCCTCTGCACTTTTTGCTTTCTCCTCCCCTTTCCTCCGCTGAGCTCCAGAAACTGTTAAAGTTATCAGCCTCTCTGCTGGCTCTGTGTCAGGACATCTGTCTTTTATCAACGCCAGGATTTCAGAATATTTCAACCAACACCCGCATAGGTCCACCACACACACACACACACACACACACACGCACACACACACAGAACTGATGGGTTTCTCCTTGCCATGCAGCACTGAAGCAAACTGTTTAGACGTGGAGAAGGGGGGGGGGCATGTTGATACTGATTACCTCACTGACACTTTGGGGTCAGCACCAGCTGGGAACATGTCATGTTGTGTTGCATTACAATGTTTGCTGTGTGGGGTTACGATGCGTCTTGGTTTCTTTTAGATATTATATTGTGCTTTTATTTCTTTCAGTTATTGTAGAAAGACGTTGTAAAGGAAAGTATGCATCCTGGACAGATGGAGAGTTTGAGATTGAGGGAGAGAGTAGAATAGGAAACTTCTGTCGCATGCTGTTAAGAATAGCATTGAGGTTTCTCGCAGCCGTTTTCCCATTCTACCATTGATAAGCGTTGTCCTTTTCATTGGGATGCATCTTTGCTCTTTAATGTTCTTTCTCTCTGTCCTCAACCTGCCATGTCTTTGCATTAAAAGAAAGAATGAAGGGAGATGAGACGGGCAGGCTGGCAGTCTCAAGAAATGAAATATAACAGGGAGAAGTCAGCAAAGCAAGAACAAAGGGAGATGGCCAGACACAGGCAAACAAATGTAACCGCTACAGGGGAGAGCCTGGTGGTGCTTTGATTAAAGCAGGACAGAGACTGAAAAAAAAAATACTGCAAGCTAAACTGTCAGACTAGACCTGAGAAGAGAGTGCTGAAAAACAAAGTCTATTTCCATCAGAGGAGACTGTTAGATGCCGAGCTGTCAGACAGGATGCTCGACAGCGGTTTGAGGTTACATCTAAGAGTGCCGAGTGTTTTGTCAACACGGCGCCGGTGCTATCTCCTAGATTTAATTCAACACTGTCTTTTGTTTAAACTAATCGAGCACCAGCTTTACTCTTTGCGAGATCTTGTAGATTTGAAATGTATACATTACCTGTCATGATTCCTAAGGAATCTAATTTGGGGGATGGTGTTGACGCGTCATAGTTTTGACTGCGGCGATATCTTTTTTATTTTTTTTTTTTTTGAAACATACCAGGGCCTGTTATTGTGGCGTGAAATGGGATTTTGTAAAAAGGCTTTTTTGGGGGGGATTTTGATGAAGACTGGGGCCATGATTTCACGATCCACCGAGTCACTTTCTGGTTTTAAATGCGACTCAGACAGCCCCGCTCTACTCCAACCTCAGCCTGGTTGAGGGCCTTGAGCTGTCAGACAGTCAGACACAGCCACATTACTGTGGTCTGCCACACTGTCTCTCACATACACTTAGCTTCCTCGCTCACACCAGCACATATGTGTCTCAAACATTACATCAGTGTTTGCTGAAGGTATTTTTAGTTTCTGCTGGGTTTAGGTTTGGTAGGCATCAGCAGGTATTTTCCCAACCAAGGTATATGTCTCCATGACATTTCTATCAACATTTGCATTGCTGGTCTGAGAAATGAGGGTTGTGTTTGATGGATTAGGAGTGTGAGGTATATTTAACCTGTGAGAAATGAATCTAAATCTAACTTATTAGGTTAGCGTTACAACACCCCTATGCCTATACAGCATGTGGAATTGTCTGCTATACTATACTTTCTGCTATCTCACAGATGCCTAAACAATATGAATACTAGTGTAAATGTTTTGTCTGTAAGTGTTGCCTCATACTGTCTGTGATTTAAAGGGCTGTCTCTGTGAGAGGACAGGGCTTTGTTCAGGCTAGTAAAAGGCTTAAATCCATAGGAAAACAATTCCATTCTTACAAAATCACTCCTGTTTGTTCATTTAAAGGTACCACATGTAGAATTTACTCATAATATACAGTTGCGAAATGAGTTGGCAACTATCAGCGCTACACTCGTTCCTCTACTGGCATGTTTGTCAGGTCCCTCGTCCTTTAGTGAGTAACTGAAGGTGGAAATACTCTAAGGGAGATTTCATCTGAGAATCGGGGCCGATCGAAGGCTTCGTCGGGATCGACTTTCACCAAGGACTATCTGGTAGTGTGAAGCACTAGCATGATTGGTTTAAAATTCGTCCAGTGAGTTGCTAGCTGCACTCATCTATTTTTCATGGGGAATTGAAGGGCAACAATTTGCTTGCTAGCGTCAGAATGTGTCTTCAAATGCAACGTATTACTTTTTTACACAAAGGCCAGTGAAGGCGTCCCCCAGGTCTATGTCTCGGTGAAAGATTGCCGATTTCATCCCTCCTCACCACTGCGGTCTGTCGGCCTGCTGTTTTCCGTCAATGGAGCATCACCTGCTGGAGATCGCTAGGAGCAGATAGCATCGAGTAGATATGGGGAAGAAGCATGTGGGGGAATACAAGGTCACAAGTTCACTGGCAAACACACACACACACACACACACACCCCCTACTACCTCAATAAATAATTCTTCACACAGTCCAACTCTGTAGAGTGATCAGCGGCGGTGTTGTTTGGCCGACCCCTCGGTCCCCTCCTGCTGTTGAGGGCAAGTGTAAAGAGCCGGGGAGCCAGCAGACCGACTCATAAAGGGCCTTTTGATTCTCTGGACTGGGTGAGGGGCAGAGCGGGGCGGTGGTGTGGCTTTAACACCACGACACCCACTCACCACTTGCTGCAGCCCACCTGTGCCAGCTTCCCTAGAAGAGAAGCACGTACACCTTCTCACACACACACACACACACAGGACGAGGATGGAGGCCTGTCGTGACTGTGCAGGTTCAGGTGCAGGGGAGCCTCGTTCTGGCAAATGTTCACTCCTCCACTTCTTGACTTCTCCAACCCCGTTTTTTTTTTTTCCCCCCCCCTCTCCCTCTACCTTGGAATAACAATAATAAATTCCTCTGGCTCTTTCATTGAATTTGAAAGTTTGTATTTCTCCCCGATCGTTGTATTTCACCCAAGCTGTCACGGCAAAAAAGGAACCATTCTGCTCTCCTCGCCAGGGCCGATTTTTCAGCTTTGCTGCGCTTGTATTTTCTATATTTACAGTCAAATATGCAGAGCTCGTCCCATTTGGAAACCAGAGACGACGAACTATGTCGAAACGTATTTTTAATTACACCTTGCCCTCAGAAGAAAAAAACGAGCGCTCAAATTATGCTTTATTATATGGTTGTTGAGCCTCCCGGCCAAGAGCAACTCATTCCATTTTGTTTTAGGGCCGTCAATTTTTATTTTTTTTCCCCTCCTCCTTCCTAAAGTGGTTTTCGGGACTGCTCCACTGCAGTCTTACCCTTTCTTTGACATGCTAGGGGCCCTCAACGCCTGCCAATAAAATAAATAGCAGCTGACTTGATTATACAGGGATAGACTGGCGAAACACTGCACCCGTTTAGTTTGGAAGCCCAAATAGAACAGGCCTTTTTCCCCCCACTGAACCAGAGAGCCCGAGTGTAGAACGGGTGTCAGAATAAGAAGGGTGGCTATGTTCTGCTACCTTAGACGGCCCCTCCTTCCTTTTTAGATACCGATTCAGGCCTCGTGGTGCGCTGCCTTTGTTCAGCCAGCGCCAGCCTCGGCACGCCACTCCCCGAGGTGGACAGTAGCTTCTTTTAGAGAAGCCCTCTGCTGGCTCAGCGTCTCCCCCGTATGAAAATGAGGGCCGCTGTCCTGTCGAAAGGGAGAGATGGATTATGTTTTCCCGAGGCCCACCCAGGCGTCCCACCGCTAACACCACAGTGAGGCCTGGGGGCGGCCAGAACTGGAGCACTGACCAGGGATCAGCTTCCCTTTTCCCTTAGATTATTTTCTTTTTAGAGATGTCTCCACTTTCTTAGATGTAGGCCCTGGGATGGCATGTGATAAAGGTCATGAATCGCACCCCTTGCACACACACCACCTAACCAACCCCTTAACCTCGTCGCTCCTGAAAACGCAAAACTGTAAAACCAGTGATTGTACAAGGCTGCGCTTTGTCCAAGCAAACACTATAACTCGGTGTGGGCTGGAATCTGCATTCATCAGAAGATCATTTGTAAACCCGAGAGAGGCAGTTTTCAGCGCCCGTGTTGATGGAAACCAGACTGGAAGTTTTCCGAAATGTTGTTTCTTTCCACCACCTCAAGGCAGAAGGCCGGGTGGCAGTGCCAGTGGTCGGGTGGCGGAAGTTCCAGTTGCGGTTAGCAGGGGCACCTAAGGGGGGAGGGCGACTTTGGCCGTCGGCTTCTTCGGGGCTTCACAAGGGAAGCAAAGTGGCTCGGGGTGGCGAAGACGTTAACGCTTTACTGATGGAGATGGAGACAAATAACAGTGTAAGATTATTTATGGGGCATTATGGGAAAAACGCAAGAGAGAGTCTTAAGAGGTTGGACATGGAGGGGAATGTGTGGCCAGAAAGAACACACCGTTCAGCCACCCTTACACCACTCTGCTGTGTATATGTCTTTCTCTCTCTTCCTTTCCTTTAGCTCCTTCTCTGTCTTTCCCGGTGGCGATATTAACCAAACTTCTGGTCAGAGGCCCAGCCTGTCCACAGATCTGTTTCACATCGACTCAGGGCTTAGGGAACTGTTTAGCGCTCTCCGCTTCGAGAGCAGAGGGGAGGCTGAGGGCTACAGAGGGAATTTCTCAGCGGTTAAAGGCTATTTGAGATGGTGGGGCTGGGGAATTCCCTGCAGGACGTTCCCTCTTTTCTTTTATCTTCGTCTCTGCCTCCCTCGTCCTTGCCTCCAGGGTTGTCGGAGCAGTGCACGAGAGACGTCACAATGCCCCTATGTCCGAGTGACAGTAAACAGCTGTAATACACCAAAAGATAATTGCTCTTTGCGGAGATCACCCCAGGACAAGCTCTGTTCAATACCACTGTTCCAGTAAATGGTGAATCATAGTGACATATGACTTTTGTCTTCTTTTTTTCCACGTCCTCTCCCTCCCTCCCTCCCTCCCTCTCACCCATCCGTCCATCCATACCCTGTTGATCTCCTTCCACCTCCTCAACTTCCCGCTCCCTCAATCCCCCCCCCCCCCCCTACCCTTCCAGTCGTCCGAGCCAGTTGAAGGAGCAGGGGGGTCCTGGAGGTCCCCAGCAGGTGCTGTCCCCAGCCCAGCTGCCTGAGGAGGCCGAGTGCCTGACGGTGCCCAAGTATAAGAGAGACCTGGTGCAGAAGCTGAAGATCCTGCGCCAGGAGCTGTCTCAGCAGCAACCGCAGGCGGGCCACTGCCGCATCGAGGTCTGCCGCGAGGAGATCTTTGAGGTAAAAGAATATAGACGTGCATGGAGGCGGACTCACGCACACACACACACATTTTAGTAGCATAATGCTCCTGAGAAATAATTCATGCTACTTAGAAAACTGCAAAAAATATTCCCTGAGGAAGAAAGGGATGGGCAACTATTTTCACAGATCATGCACCTGGAACCTCTTTCCTTTTCTCTGAAATGTTGCAATTTAAAAGTACATGTTCCTCGGGAAGAAAATGTCTCTGTAGCGGCGAAATGAGAACCGCAAACATACACACATCGTTTAACGCACCGGAAATTGACCAGGAATCTTTAGATGTGTGCAAGTAAGAATGGAGTACGTTAGCCATGTGTTCATGAACAGTCGCAGGGTCACATGCGAACACGCAAACTTTAAACGTCCGTCCAGACAATGGCGGCGTGCTCCCCGACCCAGATCTGTGCCCTTTACTGGCATTTTTTTCGCCCCATTTACAGTCCGCACCAGAAAAAGGCCCGTGGCAGCGCGGCACCAATACTCAGAACCGCTTTACGATTTCCAGGGAAAAAGCAGACCAAAGAGGGCCTTCGCAACGCCACAACACTCCCTCTCTTTTCCTTTTCTTCTCCTCCTCTGTCTCTCTCACTCCCCCAATCATTTGTTCTACCGGAGCAAGGCATTCTTTCTGGATGATTTCAGCAGTTAAAGAGACGGGGGGAGGGCGGGAGGGTGAGAAGGAGCGGGTGAGGAAAGGAGCTAAGGCAGCAGTGGCAAGTATTCGGGGCCAGACATAACTTCATAACTACAAGTTGAGCAATGAAAAATATGACTTCATCCCCCTTCGCGATGTGACAGCTGTGTGGAGGGAAAGCGAAGTGTGAAAAAAACAGCCCTGCGGATTGACTTGAGGTTTTCATGCAGGACCCCGCTGGAGTTTGCCACCGACTCGCTCTCTTTCTGTGTGTGTGTGTGTGTGTCTGTGTGTGCAGGTGCAAGTAAGTGCACCTACAAAGCAGTCACTTGCTTTTTGTGCGCTTTAAAGGTCAAAGATCATGGATATGGCTACATTTCATATCAAGAAAATGTACGACCATAAATCTCATTGAATGATCTAAAATCCTCAATAGGTTTGTTGTTTGCGTGGTCGTGTGTCTATTGTGTGCTCTTGCATGTGTGTCTTTCTTCGCGTGTGTGTATGTGTATGTGTGTTGTAATTTCCAGCTAATGGCCCTCCCTGTGCAGCCCAGCTCCTGTCATGCTTTCACCATTACAACACTGCTGTTGCTGTGGTAGGAGATTGTTTACCGTGGCACAGCTTCTGAATCTCGGGCTCCTCACAGAGGGGAGACGGAGGCAGAAGGCCCTTACGTAACGTAAAAGGGGAAACACACAGAATTGTGTTGCTATAAATGTGAGGACGTCCACTGGCTACATGCATTCCTTAACAGATGACCTTCACCAATACACGCCCACCCATAACCCTCACCCTTGGCCTTAACCCAACCAAAATACTCTCACTTTGGAAGAGATTCTTGTGAGGACATTTGCTCCCCATAGGTATAGAAGCACAGGTGTACACACACACTTGCATTCACACACAGTTGGCCAGACGGTGCTGTTTTGGTGGGTTCCTGCAAATTTCTTCCCAGGCTCCATGAGTGCCTGATCTCCCACCACACATGTTGAAGGTAACCCTGGAGTAATAATAGGCTCTCTGTGTTGTGTTGTAGGAGTCGTACCGTCAGGTGATGAAGATGCGCCCCAAGGATCTGTGGAAGAGACTGATGGTCAAATTCAGAGGAGAAGAGGGGCTGGACTACGGAGGGGTGGCAAGGTACTCCTCCACGTTGTGTGTGTGTGTGTGTGTGTGTGTGTATGCTTGCAAGTGCTTTTGTAGGCATGTGCTTTTGTTTTCATGCATGTTTGACCTTTTTTTTTAGCGGAGTGCTTTTCTCCCCGTGCATCTATGTGAAAACACTCACACTGTTTTTGTTTGTGCGTGTGCTAGAGAGTGGCTATACCTGCTGTCCCATGAGATGTTGAACCCCTACTACGGCCTGTTCCAGTACTCCAGAGACGACATCTACACTCTACAGATTAACCCCGACTCTGCCGTCAACCCCGTAAGAAGTATTTGGTTTGGTAGATAGTTCATCCATTCATCCAGTTCATTGGATAGTGAGCAGGGAGACATACACAGACAAAAACTAAATGCAGCGTTAAAAAAAATCGACGAGGCTAGACGGTCCGAGCTTCCCCAAAAGAGCATTCCACTATTGTGTCAGGTGCTGGTATGTCTTGTCTTGCGACGATGAAGCGATCTAGCTATATACAGTATATTGCTGTACATCACTGTGTTGCAGCAGTCAAATGAGTGAAGAACCCAGAAGGTAGTTCTCCTGTTATGTGAATTTAATTTGCACACAAGAAGAGCATTGTGGGAAAGTTTGCATTTCATAGTTTCAGTTGAATTTTCACAATGATACGGTTTTTACTTCATTTGAGTACTTGATACTGCCCAATAAAAGTAAATCATGATAACATTTGATAGTGTACTAGTAGAGGAGTGAAGTGCCTCACCCCTGACTGACCTGCCCTGAATTTGACAATTGATGACCACGGCGTTGACCTGGAAGGGTTTAGCCTACAGCAGGCACAGTCCTCTGACCTGTTTACCTATCAAAAACTGATCTGTACCTTGGCGTTTTGGAACAAAACATTTAATCTCCCCCCTTTTTAATCCCCAGGAGCACCTGTCGTATTTCCACTTTGTGGGACGCATCATGGGCATGGCGGTGTTCCACGGCCACTACATTGACGGAGGCTTCACCCTGCCCTTTTACAAGCAGCTGCTGGGCAAACCCATCACCCTGGACGACATGGAGTCTGTCGACCCCGACCTCCACAACAGCCTCGTCTGGATCCTGTAAAAACACTATTAATTAAAACCTTTTTTTTTAAATAGGGGAACATCAAGGGAGAAAACGGTTGTTTACAGATGTGCCGTATGGTTGGAAATAAATATTGACAAATATAAAATACATAATCATAAATAACTATTGACAGGAGAGAGCTTATATAGACGCACACACACATTAATATGTTCCTTCAACCCTCTCGTAAACAAAGGGAACATAACTGTTGAAAGCTGTTTACAGCTCCATTCTGTCTTCACCCAGTTGTTAAAACCTGTCTAGTGATTGTAGCGCCCTCTGCTGTCAGTTCAGTTGAAACATTTCAACAATGTGAATAGGTGACGCTGGTCCAATCGCTCTCTTAACGCCTCTAATATAGATAATAAAATAGTTTAAAGGACCAGTGGTTTTCAAATACATGTGGAGGCTACATCAATCTTGACTTGGTAGGACTTAATCCCTATTAACAGACATCTTTTTCCCCCACTGTTATGCCTATTTGGTAGCCATTTTGTGCTGATTCATCACTGCCTTAGGCTTCCACTCTGTAAGGGTAGGGGAGATAATGAACACACCAAACAAACCGTGGACCAGTAGCCAAGAATGAACACAGTAACAAAATAAAACACACAGGCGTTATCCTTTAAATACGTTAGCACATTTTATGAGGTTGCTGTTCCCTCTTGAAACAGTTGCATTCAGGACAGTGGAAAACCACAGTGTAGTTTCTGCTAATGCTGAGAGATGATTCCTGCTGTTTAACACCCCCCTCCCCTCTCTCCCCTCCCCCCCAGAGACAATGACATTAATGGTGTCCTGGACCACACCTTCTGTGTAGAACACAACGCCTACGGAGAAATCATCCAACATGAGCTCAAACCCAACGGCAAGAGTGTCCCCGTCACAGAGGAGACCAAGAAGGAGTATGTCAGGTATGGGGAGACACAGACACACACAGACAGACAGACAGACACAGACCTATCGCAGAGAACCGTTGGATTCAGGTTTATGTTCAGTCCATTGACTTGCTATCTTGCATCTAAACCAAACCCAGTAAGCATTTGACGCAAGGCGACATGCAGGAGAGGGCCAACTTGAACGTCAACCCAAACAAGCTCAACATTTCCACAATATGATGTTAGAGAACAACAAAAGTTCATATTGACTATATTTCTGTGCTCTATTTACAAGCGTTTTCATCCCTTGTGCAGGTCATAACATTTATTCAACGTCAAAGGGTTTGCCGGGTACCCATCTCAATCATTGTTGCCACTTTATCCATTTCTTGTCAAGCTGACAGATGCACCCTGTGATTCTTCCCATCCTGCTTTCTCTCTCTTAAATGTTCTCTCTCTCTGTCTCTCTCTCTCTCTCTAGGTTGTACGTGAACTGGCGTTTCCTGCATGGCATTGAGGCCCAGTTTCTGGCCCTGCAGAAAGGCTTCAATGAGGTTATCCCTCAGCACCTGCTCAAAGCCTTCGATGAGAAGGAACTGGAGGTACAGCAGAGGAACGTTCAAACTCCATCCATTTACAGATGGCGCTATTGTCTTGTCTTTTACCCTCGTATGTACTTGCTGGGCCTTTTCTTCACTGTTGCAGTACCAGTGCAGATAAAATCAGAGTCGGGGGGGTGGGGGGGGGGTGCGTTAAATATGGCTGCCACTGTAGCTCCTCTGAGGTCTCTCAGTCTGTCACACATCCTATCCAAGTCTTTCAAAATCTTTCAATATCTGTCGCTCCCTCTGGTGTCCTAGTGGCTCAGAAGGTGCAACTGATGGACATTATGGATTCCAAATCATCAAATGATTGAGATGAATTACACGGTGAAGGTCGATGTATATCATGTCACCCCTCGCTCTCTTTCTCCATCGTCTATATGTGTAATGTGTCTATAATAAATGAGACATCCCTCTCTTCGTTTCCTCTCTCCCCTCCGCCTCCAGCTGATAGTGTGTGGCTTAGGGAAGATCGACATTTCAGACTGGAAGTCCAACACGCGTCTGAAGCACTGCACCCTCGACAGCAACATCGTCAAGTGGTTCTGGAAAGCCGTGGAGTCCTACGACGAGGAGAGGAGGGCCCGGCTGCTGCAGTTTGTTACCGGATCATCCAGAGTACCGCTGCAGGGCTTCAAGGCTTTACAGGGTACATGTCTGAGGGGATGGAAGTGTGTGTGTGTGAGTGTGTCCTTGTCCTTCTGAAGGGCTTTAAAGCTTCTCTGGGTATTCACCACGGAGCTCTTAACAGTGCTGTCTTCTTCCTCTTTGTTCACAATAGAAAAGACTCTCGAAAGCCATGCATTTCCTAGCCACTTATCCAGGTCAGGGTTGCAGTGGCAACAGGGCAAGCAGAGCAGGCCAGACATCCTTTTCGAGTGAGGCCAGCCACCCTGCGGGGAAACCTTATCTCGGCTGCTCGTATTCGCCATCTCATTTTCTCACAGTGCGACGATGTCAGAAGGACGACATCATCTGCAAACAGCAGAGATGCCACCCTAACGTCACCACACCGGACACTCTCCAGACCTCAGCTGCGCCTGGCTATACTGTCCATGAATATCCCAAACAGGGGAAGGGTGGACAAGGTGCACCGTTATCGCAGTCTGCCCAGCTTGAATGAGCTTGACTTAATGCCAGGAACGTGAACACAGCTCTCGCTCAGAGTGTATAGGGGCCCCCGACTGGCTCGAGGCTTTCCCAGGGAGGCTGAGCAGCGCGGCTCCACATTAGTTGGATCACTCCCCTGTATGCCAGGCCAGGGGCCAGGAGGGGTCCTGGAGGTGTAGGTGTGTGTCCGTGTGAAACACTGTCTGTATTGTGAAGTTGTTGATGAACAGCGTATAATGAACCGTGTTTGTGTTTTGCCTGCAGGTGCTGCTGGGCCCAGACTCTTCACCATTCATCAGATCGACGCCAACGCCAACAATCTACCCAAAGCCCACACCTGGTGTGTACAGACATACACACACACACACACCGACCCACACATTCATGCAAACACAGGCATGGGGGTACATATACTAAGGTTAAATGTCAACTCATCTCTTCACTGGAAAATGTGACTTTTTACCAGTTTGGCTGTTAAATGTAACTTTGCTCATTCTTTGTTCATTCTCTCTCCCCCCCTTTCCCTCTCTCCCTCTCTCTCTCTCCAGCTTCAACCGGATTGACATTCCTCCCTACGAGAGCTATGACAAGCTATATGACAAGCTGCTGACGGCTATTGAGGAGACCTGTGGCTTTGCAGTAGAATGAGTGACACAAATGCAGAGTGTGTGTGTTTGTGTGTGTGTGTGTATCACTATGAGTTCAAAGCAGCAGGCCTCTCATAGACTATCACTGCAACTCTGCGACATGCCGATGCGCCTGCGACCGGGGGGTCTTCCTGCAGCCTGCAGCCCGGTCGGACAGCATGGCAGCCTGCAGACTGCACCGGGCTGCTCGCAGTCTTCCTCTTCTGCCACCCACTCTCCACGTTTTTCCCCTTCTCAGTATCGCGCTCTCTCTTCAGCTGCTCCTAGAGACTTGAAGGCTACTTTACCCAGAATCCCACGTCCGAATGTGGCATCTGCTATCTTTTGCCTGTTTTTCTTTTCTTTTCTTTTTTTTTTTTTTTGGTGTAGTTCATGTGATTCTAATGGTGACGTACAGAGAGCCGGGGCATTCGTCTTGATGTTTTGTGTCATCGTTGTGAAGGGTAAGTTTGCTTGCTTGTCGGCTCACTTTCCAGTCAAGAAAAGAAACGGTGAAGGCCCTTTTTTGTGGGAATGTCCTACCCCGCATGGTCATGTCACTTTCACTACCATCAATTCAGGAAGTGGATTATGTCTAAAACTCAACAATTGACAGTTGTTTTCATTTAAAAGGTCTTCATTGAGCCCAGTCCTGCTACTGAATCTTTAATATTTAACCTACAGGTAGCCATATCTTGCCCATAGTAGCCGTTCTAACCTCAACCAGTAAACCCTCGGACCCTCATGGCCACATAGTTGGTGCACTTCATCTTGTAGGAGCGCCATTGATTCATCATACCTCAGTATACTGCTTTGATGTTTTAAAGGGGTTAATTCCAAAATGCTATATATCCATTTTTGGAAAAGATGCTACCTTTTGATTTCCTTTCATTTGTCAATGTTTTAAAAATTCAGATGAAGGCATATTCAAAGGTCTTAGGATGGCTTTTACCACAATAATACTCCACAATGAGTTGTCCTTTCATACCAGCGATCATTTTGTACCAGTACATGTCATATGTGCGTTTATCAGTCTGAGATGGAACTCTAGACATCGGCGTCGTAGAGAGTAAAGTGAACGTTGGTCTGGTGTTTTATGGCATTTTTGTAAAAGGAGTTGAGCTCGACCGGTGTGGAGGGAGGCTCGGTAGCGAGGAGCAGACTCTTGTGAAGAAGAAGGCATGAATCAAGCATTTTTACTGAATCACTGCACCGTGTGGCCACTGCTTCTGCAAACGCGTGTGTGTGTGTCTTTCTTCATGTGTGTGCAAGCGTACTCATTCGTGTGCATGTGAGGGTAGACATTTTCTAGATACATGACGACCTCCCCTTTATCTCTACTAGCACCGAGCTGACCCGAACCTCACTGTACTGGCCCGGTTTATCTTCCATTTCTGTCACTCACACGTTTTGACTCCGGCGCAGTTAACAAATATGCATGTTTTTAGTCCAACCCAGCACAGTTCCAATCAGCTCCCATGTGAAAAGGGCACAACTGTCCAAGGGACCAGGCTTGTTGAAAGCTACTCAAGGGAGGTGTCTGTTTTCAAAGTGACATCCAATTTAAAAAGTATTTTTTTTCCCCTCCTTCTCTCTCGCCACTTTAGAGCACTTTACAAACCAAGCTTTCTTCATGTTAGACTAAAATTACCGTAAATATACCCTGTTTTATTTGCAACCATACAACTGCATTAGACATATAGAGTAAAAAGTATCTATATACTTGTCATTTTTGAGTATATGTACAAATACATAGCTATTTTGTATATTGCTGCTTGTTCTTTCTGTTCATTTTGCATTCAAGCATGTTGGTGTCTGTCACAGACCTCTTTGCATTCTCAGGTGAAGTTGTCCTTTTTTTTTTTTTTTTTCATTTATTTGGCTAGTATGTGAAGAGGGAGAAGACTAGTATGGATGGACTTTAATGGGAACTCAGAAGCTCTCTTTAATCCCAGGATGAGAGCGCAACACTTTTTAATTTAAAGTGATATTTCCCTTTTGGTAGATCACTTTCACTTTTTAACACACATACCTGCATAGGAGATCATGAATGACCGACCACATTGGACCGCCCCGGGGACCTGAAGTCACCAGCACTTCCTTTCAGTGTGAAGACCAAGCCAGAACACTTACTCAGCACATTCAGTACACAAACCCAGCAGAATAAACGTGTTATTTCATTCCAGACTTCTGAAGTGTTGTTGCCTGTTTGCAATATTGTCAGTATTGTTGGTGACCTCAGATCCCCAGAGCAACTAATGCGGAGGTTGACTGCTGCTGAGCTCCTGGGTGCTACACGGTGAAAATATTCAACCAAATGAAATTTCACTTTAAACCACAGAGAGGCCACAGTTAGGAGCACCTCTCTCTCACTAGAGCCTCCGCCCAAAACCCCTGCATGAATGGATGCTCAAAAGATAAAGCCTATTTATTTGTATTGTGTTACTTTCCTCTTTGCAAAATGTGTCGATTCGCAACAATCTGTTTTAATGTGGTTTTGTTCTTTTCATCCTGCCTGCTGTCAGTAGCAATCGATTGCATCCATGAACTATTTCTTACCTGATACTCAGAAACCATGTTGTTGTTTTTTTACTTCCTAGTGTACCTTTTTCGAGTTTAAACATCTTAGAGCCACATCAAGAGACAAAAGAGAAAAACGGAGTACCTTGAAATGGTGCTCTTTGTATAATTTTGTCTGTGGATCGCAATCAACAGCCTTTTGATTTTACTCAAATGGAATAGAAATGCATTAAGAAGTTTTTCCACACGTTATGCATACTTGGGTTCCAAGTTATAATCAGAAACTTCCTTCTATTTACCAAATAGTTAATGGGCTGATCGATCTTTATGTAGATATATATCCAGGTTCTCGATATGCACACATTAAATATCCTGTCCAGTGCGTGTGCGTGTGCGCGCGCGCACACACACACAGTCTGCTTCTGCTTTTTGTTCTGTTTGTCAGGCTGGTTCAGTCTTCAGTGTTGTTGGAGGCCCAGTGCTTCTGGACAAGGAGCGCACACGAGAGGATTTGTTTCGCCCCCAGTTTAGCAACCAAAGTGGACATCCCAGACAATTTCTATGATCGCTGTTCATTTTTTAAATATCGAAAGCCTATAACGTGGGGTGATCTTTAGCCTAATCTTAGAAATGAGTGTGACACGGCCAAGCGAGGGCCAGATCCCGTCAAAATTTTGTAACCTGGTGTAATCGTGGTGTTCATGAATACACAGTAATGTTCAGCACACCGCCTGTTGCTTGTTGTTTTATTTGCTGGTTTGGTTGCCTCAACTCCACACAATGGTGTATCATCTTTAGCACGGCAGTCTTTTCTGTACATGCTTTTATGTGTGAATTTACAGTTTTATGCATAAAATTCTTGTGTGCGTGTAAATGACTTCTGATTGAATTTCCAAAACTTTTTTTTTTTAAAAACCCATCATGTTTTATTTCTTTTGATTTCCTATCTGTTTTTTGTATTTATTATTACAGTGTGTGTTCATAGTTTTTCACATCAGCTGCTCTGTGAGCTTGTAACTGACACCTGTACATAAGGACAATAAAAAAGCAGATTAATAAACTTCTTGTACCCTTGCAGAAAGCTGAGCAATAAAACTATGCTGTTGGGACATCACAGCATTACGTTTTATAGAACCGCTGGTATCACTGTTTCTTTTTTTGTTTTCACGCTCTTTCCACACAACCAGGTGACAAAGTAGTGTTAAATGAAGGACTTGGAGGAAGTTTCGTGGAAAATGAAGAGGAAAGTGTCAGTGTGTCTGGTCTATATATGGTGATGGCATCAGTCTAAAACTAACCTTATTGGTTAAAGCCTTTTTAAATGAGAAGTTTGTAATTAAGAGATGATTACCTCATCAAATAATTGTATGATAACTAGTGTTTTTCAAGGTGGGAGGCAACAGGACAGCAGTTCATGCTTCCAACATCCATCATTTTTATTTTTATTATGCCTAAAAACATTTACCAATTTTTTTTAAAGGGGAATGCATTTCCAAACTGAACATGAACAATTCAGTATTTTTTGCTGTTATTCTTAGTAGTACCGATGAACTTTAAACCTAACTAAAAGTAATTGATAGCTAGATACTGTTTAATAGCAGCTAATGAGACCATTGCATCCAATGAGGCCACCCAGGATTAATGACATAGGGAGAACAACCATCAAATTTTAGTGCCCTCGTTTCTGGTCAAGCAGTGTATCTAAACCTGAGAGTAGCGGTAGTGCCAACCGCCATGTAAAACGCCGAAGAAGAAGAAGGACTGAGACAGAAACGTAAACAGAACTGAAGCCGTCTCCCCGGTAGAGCCCGGAGACAGGACCGACGCCCAAAAGGCTCCGACTAGCTGCCTGTTTCTTTGGGTAGCTAGGCAGAAATAAAATATTAATAATGTCTACCGGGGAACAACCGAGGCCGAAGAAACAGCGGTCCGAGCGGACGATGGTCCATGACCGCTCGCGGCACCGCATCAACATTGGATCTGCAATCGCCGAGTGGAGAGCACTGAAACACTCTCGAGGGTTTTCTAGTGATGAAGAGCTAGCGTCATTCTTGCTACACTAGTAAGTGACTCGTTTTCATAAACACGATGTGAGCTACTGTTAAAGGTGCAATAAGCGATATTTTTTTTACATTGATAATAAATTAAAAAACGATATGCTGTCTGAGGATACAGCTGAGACCTAGCGTGGGGCAGTGATGACATGGCGTCACTCTTAGCCCCTCTGTGTGTTTTCTGTGTTTTCTAATGTTTATTGACAAAAGTCGGACCGAGCTGTAGCTCCGCCCAACACCCTGGAACTTTTTAAAACTAGCTGAAAACAGTTGGTCACCAATAGCCGATTTTAACATGACAGCACCCTTCATCATACGGAATGGCGGACGGAAAATCAAAGAAACAGCGGTCTTTGGCTCAAAAGTTCTCAGATAAAGATCGGGCCAAAACTAGAGTCAACATTGGGCTCGCCTTTCGGAGGTGGAGAGCACTGAGAGCCAAGGAGGGATTGAAGCATGACTGCGACATGGCTTTTTTCCTCCTGGACTTGTGAGTAACATCACTCCCTCCATAATGTATGTATGTGTTTGCTGCAGCTCCAGCTACAAAGTTACATTCGTTTCAGAAACCAGCTAGCTAACACTAAATTTAGGTTCATGTACATGTAATCTGACCATGATTACCAATACTTTGGGACTCTGCAAACGTGGAGCTGCAGCAAGCATTTTGTTTCCCAGTTGTATTATTTTGTCTCTGTACATTCGTGTTTTCACACACCAATAACCATGGCATCGCCGGCTACCGGTGTGCATTTGGCTCATTTAGCCAACCATACAGTCAGTGTGTGGCTAACTCCAAATATTCAAAATGTTTTGAACAGTTAATCTCTAGACTAGTAAATACTTCAACAATACATTTACTGTTGATTTTTCATGGCTTGTGGTAGCCTACATGTCTACAGGGCCCCCTAAAGTCTAGTTTATTTTGATAATGTGTGCCACTAGCGACACACCAGTTTAGGAGTCCCACCGATTTCTGCTGTGTGATCAAGTCCTTGACTTTGTTTAGAGCAGCATGTGAACCTCACAGAGGCGAATAAGTCATGATGTGATAACTATTTTTTTTTTTTTACAGCTATGAAAAGGGTCCCTTGGCATCAACACCATCAAAGACTAGTCATTCCACACTCTCTCTGCCAGAATTGTCAAGTGTTGGAAATGCCTCACCTTCTGATCGGTAAGGAGTAGTAATTGTATTCTTCAGGTTTTTCTTCACTTGCCCTGTTGGCCAGTAGATCAGAGTTCTACTGGTCCCTAGTATATTTTCACTGGCCCAGCAGACAAAAATGAAATTAACCACTTTTTCACATATTTACCTTATTTGTTACCAATAAATGTATCACTTAAATTACAGAATATGGAAAAATACACCAGTTCAGCATTATTCCTCCTCTATAGCTACTGAGTGGCTTGCATGCAACCTTTCTACAGTGTTAACATTCCACTTTGTCTGTCCCTCTGCCTCTCTCACACACACAGTAACACCCACACTTGACTTAGGCTACGTCCACACTAAGCTGTTTAAAATTTGAAAACAGTGTTTTCGTGTCTAGTGTTTTTCGAAAAGGCTCTCCGTCCACATTAAACCACCAAAAACCCATACAAAGACATGCAGAGACCACTCGGGCCAGGCCGTTTACGGCTGGATCAAAACATCATCGTTTTCAAAACTCTCCGTTTTCGCCGTCCACACTTCTACGCGAGGTCCGCGCTTTCAAATTTAGCCACTTGGGAGAGCGATTTCAGAAAGCTCCGTTTTCGGTGGTCGAAAATGCCGGCGTAGTGTGGACAGGAGACCAAAACGGAGAGATAAATATGTGATTTCAAATTGAAATGGCTTAGGGTGGACGTGGTCTTAGAGACGCTACATCACTTTGATGCCAATCCCATGTCCACTCTGTTTTTTCCCCCAACAAGTTTAGATCTTTTGTTGTAAGCAACAAAAGGCTGTTCGTTTTTCGGGCACCCATTATTGAACCCTGTTCTGTCAAACAAGTCCAACTACAGCAATGTTGGACTGAACAATGTCAAAGAGATATGACCTAGCTGTATTCTGTGACTGACCACAGATGATTTTTTGCCAACTGCACCGAAGAAGAACAACCCTAAGAATTTCTCACATATGTCTGCATTGTTTGTGGTTGATGGTTTTTAATCTTTTGACCATAACATTGATTTTCACATAGAATCAGACATTTTGTTACATTACATTACATTCCAGTCATTTAGCAGACTTTTATCCAAAGCGACTTACAATAAGTGCATTCAACATAGGCAGGCAAGAGAACTACTAGTCACCAGAAATCGTAAGTACATTTCCTTCCTCAACAAGCATCTAAGAGCAGAACCAGTGCTAAAGTAAAAGTGCAATAAGTTAGCTAACTACTTTTTAATTAAACAAATGAGACAAATAAGTGAAGCAAATAAACAAGTGCTAAGAGGAAGGGTCAGGGTAGTGTTTTTTGAACATATGTCTGTACATCTCACACTGTTGGCAGATGACTAATGTAATCAAATGTGTTTGTAGGGAGGAACAACTTCATGAGGGAGGTGTTGAACTTCTGGATGAGAGTACGCTAGACGCACCAGAAGTGCGAGAGCTTCTTCAGGAGAGGTGAGTATTGTGACTATGTACTCTGTTGGAGAATGGAATCCCAGTTAATCTAGTAGAAATTTGAACTTTATGCTCATTATGTTTTTTGCTCTCCCCCCTCTTTGTCTTAAAGGTGCAATAAGCGATATTTTTGACATTGATGGTAAATTTTAAAACCATATGCTATCTGAGGATGGAGCTGAGACCTAGTGCGGGCCATTGATGACATGGTGGTACTCTCAGTCCCTCTGTGTGTTTTCTAATGTTGGTTGACAAACGGACCGTGCCTCAGCTCCGCCAACTCCCTGGACCCCCTCCAGAACCTTATAAAAGGAGCGGTCACCAGTTGCCGATTTAACGCAGCAGCAATGCCCTTCATCATACGAAATGGCGGACAGTGGAAAGCGGTCAGCAGAAGACAATATTTCAGTGGACACAAAACCAAAGAAACATCTTTGGCACAAAAGTTCTCAGACAAAGAAGGTGCGTGTTTCCTTCTTCAACTTCGATAAGGGGAGGTAGAGGGGATGTTTTCAAACCCTCAACTTTGTTTTGACTCAGTAGCCCCCTCTAGTGGAAAAGAAAATCGCTTATTGCACCTTAAGTTAATTTGTGAGCTAACTGACATTAGCTGTCTTTGAGGGGTCAATACGAGACAACACAGCAAACTTTATAAGTCTTGCAAGTTCATGTGTCATTTTACCCATACCATAAAATGTGATCCTGAATCTTCAGGAATCACTCTTCAATTTAGTATACATATAATCGACCAATAAGTACAGTATTTCAATAAAATCATAAGATCATAAGATCATATGTATGCCGATTCAGAGCGGTATTGACTCATATTTTATGTGGTATGTACCTTTCCCTTTGTTTTGCCTGAATGTCAGACTGCACCAGCTGTCAATTCTGCTCTGGCTTGTTTACATTGTGAGAAATATGCTGAGCAGGGTTGCCAGATCTCGGGAGAGAAACAGGCAACGGGTAATGTAGAAAAGTCACCTTCCGGATTACACTATAGAGAGTGACTGTAATTTATGGACAGTGAAAATTTAATTCATTTGAGTCATTCTTTATAGTGAAGCCACCTCATGTTCAAGTGCGATCTTTACTCATCACTTATTGTCTACTGTTAAAAATAAATAGGTTATAAACATATATTGACTACACTGGACACTCACAATTGGACATTTCTAGAATAGAAAATAAATTTTGCCCATTTTATGTGTTTTGTAGGCAGCATTTTACATTGTCAGATGACAGATGTGCCTGCTAACATCAAACACCAGACCAGCAGAGAAAAAGAGACATTACTGACTTTATAATTATTCAATTAGAAAACATCTCCAAATTAAATCCCTCTCTACTATCAAACCACTTTTAGTTTGCAGCAGTGAAGTCTGGGGCCCCTTATTAAAGTTAAGCTACAAAATGTGGGATAAAACCCCAGCAGAACAGCCACATCTGTGACGTCATGCGTGATAGGGTGGGCAGGGGTGCTGGCCCCCTGACATGATGTGACCCTACTTCACTTCCTGGTCTGGCTGCAGCATTAGAAGGGATACAGTTTGGAGATTGTAAGCCTTATTTTAAATATTAAGAACAGTGCAGAGGATTGAGAAGTGAACTCTTCATTAATCGTTCTGCATACATCAGCCAAATTGAAGTTGTCTACTTCGGTTAGTAATTTCCCAGAATGCTATTTGACTTGTTGCTGCATGTCAGACGAAGTCTGAGTCCACTGTACAGAAGCGTGCTATTGTGAATATAACTAGTAATTATTATTTTTATTACCTTGCACTGTGGACTTTGGTAGATTTGCAGCAGCCATGTTTGACATCCTTCCGTTATTTGTACTGTCAGCTGGGAGATATCGCAGCTGGAATGGTTTAGAGCCCCTAGTGGCCCTCAAATCTGCTGGCCAATGGATGAGAAATTAGAAAAATTTGTTACCACAGCATCAAAATAGCTAGAAGTGACAAAAAGATAACTGATGTCTAGTTTATGGGAGTGCAAATTGTAAACAAAACGTCAGAAAATATGTACTATCTTTTACCATATTGGTTTATAGTGATACTATTATTATTATGCTTTTTTCAATTATGAAAAGAGGAGGAATAAAACGGGATGTCTTCCCGCAGACAACAGTTGCCTTTCCTCGGGGGGACGTTCAGTTCATGCATTCAATGTGAATGCTAACCTTCGCAAACTCAACACAGCAAAGTTTTCCTGCATGTTTGTTTGAGTGGAGCGTACTGGTACACTGTTCTGGGGGCAGAGATTGCGTTGAGGATGAAGCTGTGCTAAACTAACGAAGAAAGATTTGAACATGAGCATTTGTGCTACGTCAAAAAAAGGACAATATCCCATGTATTTCAATGGAACCTATGCGTTGACAGATTAGATGGATTGACAGAGTGCAGTGCATGAAATTATTGCAACTCAGTCCAATGAAATTTATAAAGAGGTGGTTTCTGTCCCTGTGGGCTCTGCAACACCCTGCCGGGGAAAAAATGGAGGAACAGATTATCACTTCGGCCTCTGTCTTTCCAAAACTTTCCATCTCATTTTTTTATTTGGCGAGCAGCATCCATGTTGGAAATGTCCCCACTCAAAGGGAGACTGCCTCAGAAGGATTTGAGACACACCCACAACGCAGCATATTTGTCCATGAATTTGAAGGCTGCCAAATGTCATTGGATATACTGTTTGATGTTTACATGTGACTTTAATGTAGTTTACAGTCTTCAAGTAGGTCTAAAGATATGGTGGAAGGATGAATTTCCAATCTATTCATCCTCCATTTGGTTTGTTGTTCCCTTGTATTCAGTGTGTATTTTTTTCTGGGTCGTAAGAAAAGCTCCGCCCTTATAACTGCATACAGACTGGTCCAATAATGGCGGAGGATCAGCCAGACTTGAGCTCGAAAAAACAGCGGTATGCCTCCCAAATCGCTTTTGATAGAGCAAGGTCAAAAACAAGAATAAACATTGGGATTGCTTTTGAAAGGTGGCGGAACCTGAGGCAGGCCAAAAGAATGAAAACTGATGCCGATTTGGCCGTTTTTCTCCTAGATAGGTAAGCACAATTTACCTTATCTATGTGGACCGTTGCTATCTGGTAAACTAGATCTAACGCCTCATTTCCATTAATCCGAGCCGGGCCGGGCGGAGCTGTGCAGGACTGAGGCTGTTAAAGCCAGCTGACTCAACGTGTCGCTATTATAGACAGAGCTGACCGGGCTAACGCTGTGTTGTGGCTACGCTGCACCGCTGTAGTGGACAGTAACGTTAATAAGCTGTCAGCGTGCCGTTCAAAGTCGGACGTCGGACATTCCCAGCTGGTAGGTCGCAATTGCAATCTCCATGTGTTTCCAAGCGCGCGTAACTGAACGTGGATGCCCGCGAGCATTTCTGTGCCCGACGTAAAATGCAGTTCCCCGTGCAACAGCTGATGATATGGTAATGACAGTTACCGACGTCAGCTAGCCAGTTAGCATAGAACGTTAGCAACTGTAAGTGCACCCGGTCATCTCAAACGTATATGTTGAACCATTCACCACACAGGCGTTTTAAGCTAGATTTTCAGCATTGAATGACTAAGTGTATTTTGAGGATTATAGACACGTTTGGGCGTCATGTTGTGTAGTGTTTACAGTGTATGCCACCATGTTAACATTACGTCAGATAACCGCATATAAACTCTGGGTAGTAAAATCTCGTTTCCTACTTTGAACTCTGACTTGAAGGGACGTTGCCCACTTTCCGACATGTCTACTTTTAGTGTTGTTTCATGTTGTCTTCCTTATTCTGCTCTGTACATGTGTGTACATGTGTGTACAGAGGGCAGCGCTAGCACAGCGCATAAGGTAGAAATAACGGTATCGCCCATCTGCTGTCATAGCTACCTTGGCTCTATTTGTCATGATCATCTGATCATCAGTTTGGGGCTTTCCTTGGCGCTAGTGTTTTTCTGTCACAGACGTTGTGTACGTTACGTTAAATGATCGTGTCTATTCTCTGTATGAAGGTAGGTGGAGACCAACTGTGTCTTGTTTTGATTTAGATTCCTCATTGGTCTTTGCGCCAGTGTAATCTTACACAGAGATTACGTTTCCCCTGAGAGTCAAGCCGCGAGAGTTCACTCTTGTTTTCTTCCATTGGAAGCTACTAGGCTGTTGGTACTACTAGTTCACGTACACAGTTGGACTAATTGAGTATGGCTTTGAAAACCAAGTGTCAATAAATACAATACAAGCATTTGGATTTCAGAATTGATGAGAATGGATTTCACATGCAGGTATTTTAAAAACTATGCAATTAAAGTGGGCTTTCGTCATTGTCTTGAGGTTGCTGTAATAGACACTGCCTATATGCTATTTCCATGGCAATTATAGCAAAACAGAAGGAGGGAAAACAATGTATGGTCAGATGGCTCTCCTTGCCCACATTGGGCTGTAGGAGCAATTTTATATAATGCAAACCACTGAAGCGAACACATGGCTGGCTGTGAGTGGATCCTGGTAGGTATGAAAATGAGACAAGTGTAGTTTTTATGATTAAATGCTTTCAGGGCAATAATGTGGAATTCTCATCTGCACATTAGTGGACTGTCAATGCCTTAATGAATTTTGAATGAATGGCTTTTGGGTTATGCATGGTGAGCACTTTTGAGTGTAAAACTGAACTATATGCCTCTCTTCACCTATGTGAGGCACATGTGTCCTCACATATCCCCACACTGTGTGTAGGTAGGCATACACTGTACAATGCGCTACCAATTAACCAGCACGCTAACTTTAATGTTTTATGATTGCAGTTATCTTGGGGCCAATCCTTCAGAGGACAAACCTGAACTGTCGAGCATGGAGAGGGATTCTGCATCATCCAAGACAATGTGAGCAGCCTGTAAATAGATTAATAGACCTTACAACAGACAGTAACATGACAATGGTTTAATATTTTAAAATATGTTTTATATAGTTTTACATCTAATGTAAAATATCCACAGCTCATGCACTATTTCTGTAGTACTATTGCTAGTGATGTTACGTGCTTCGAAGTGCGTGTCAAAAACGTAGGGCAGTTTCTCATGAACCTATGTATCGAGGCTTGTATCATTTTAACGCCATTACGTCATCGATGACGTTTGAAGCCTCATTCACGTACGTACTTCAGGAATGGATTCGGGTTTGGTGGGCAGTTTTGAATCACGGATATAAGGAAAGAAAGTGCCCCCATAATTTGTGGGTTGCCTTGTCCTTCTGTAGCTATATTTAAATCTTATCGTACTGATAATTACACAAATGGACTATACAACTGGTACATTTGTCCCTTTACTAATCATAGCATTATAATAAGCCATATAATGATATGCTGCATCATAAATAAGTAACATTTTATTCACATGCCAGATTTGAACCCATGACTGTCATGTCTACTGAAGCGCACTATGAGCGGTACAGCTACACACTTTGCTACCAAACTAGATGAAGTTACACAGCGCGTGGAGACATTTCGACGGCATTATTGAACCGATGATTTTTGTTAATTTATGGTTTTATAGCATAATATGAATATATACATTATGCAGTAATTACATTTTTTTTAAGTTGATTACATCAGCGGTTTAATTAATTGGCCTTCAGTGGCCCATGCTTTGCACACATCGCTGTGCTGCCAGTCTTGCCTGCTCTAATTTCTTTAGACCAGCAGGTGGCCGTAGTGTGCACTTGAAGCCTCGAGAAATGAGCCCATTTTCAACCCATTTGGCTGGAATGCTTCAATGCTTCGAGAAGCTTCATCTCACCATCACTAACTATTGCACACAGGATATGTTGACCTATGAACTGAACCTTGAGTTTTTCCATTTTTTCCATTTGGTACTGCTTCTGCAGTGATGGCCAAGTGCAAGTTAAGAAGGAAGGGGAATTGCATCAGAGTGCAATGGCACTTTCGCCGAAAAACGATGATAACAGGTAAATCACA